>JASDQU010301720.1:0-11680 GCA_032191745.1 Picea mariana
AGTAATAGAATGGAAACTTACTTGAAATCTCTTGGGGAAGATGTTTGGTTCTCAGTTGCTTCAGGATACAATGCTTTGAAGAAACCAAAGACTGCAACTTAGAAGGAAGCAAGAAGGAACAACAAATAGGCAATAGATACCATCCTGAATGGATTGACAAATTCATTGAAATCCAAGGTGGGATCATGTGGATCATCAAAAGAGATTTGGGACAAGCTACAAGACCTTTATGTAAGGAAATATGCAGAAGAATAAGAAGAAGAAGAAGTTGAAGCAAATTACAACATCTCAGATTTCAAAGAAGAAAATATAGGTCAGTTCTTTTGCTTTAATTGTGAAGGAGTAGGTCATGTTTAATTTGAATGTTCTCATACAAGATTGAAAGAAATGACACTAAGGAAGAAAATTCCAATGAATAAGAAGAAAATCATGAAGAAAAAATTATTCAACAAGAAGATGAGAATTTTAAAAAATTGAAGCATGTTGAGATTGAAAATAGCAAGCTCAAAGACACACAAAGAAAACTAAGAAGTGAATTGGGTAGTTGTGAAAATATAGTTGTAATCTTGAAGAAACAATTAGAAGACTTTGAGAAACTAAGAGAAGAAACCATTTCCTTGAAAACTCTACTTGAAGAAGGAAGAAGAATAGGAGAATTAAGGAATGTCCAAATGAATAAGAAAGAAGAAGATTGTGAGAAACTTGAACAAGAAGTTGTCTCATTGAGGAAGAGCTTAAGAAACTCTCAAGTGCCAAAATACTTAACACATCTTGGATGCATGGGTGAAACTTCATAAAAAGAAGATGCAAATACCAACAAGAAGGTTGAAGAAAGAGCTACACAGACAGTTGATTTACAAAATAAGAAAGTGTCAAGTCGCCCCTAATGTTAAAAGGAAGTGACATAAATGGTATAAATAGACATCATTATACATTCATTTGATACAATTCAAATTTCAGAGGAAATAAGAAGTAAAGAAGTCCAAATTTCAAGGGAGGATGAAGTCTTTTGGTGATGTGTTCTAAGGTATGTTATTTTCAGGTCATCTTACCATTTTTCCTATAAAAAAATTTATAGAATGATTCAGATGGTGAAATCTCTATGGCATTGAGAAGACATATCAAGTTACCTATGGTAAAAGTTTCATCTATTTATTCGCTATAATTATGGAGATACACTCTGTGAAATATAGGGCTTCTGACCAGTCCTAAAGCTAGTCAATAAACAAGTGTTCTGGGTAACATAGTCATAACTTCTTCATCGATAATAAATATGGAATGGACGAATTTATTTGGAAAGAGTACAGACTTTAGTTTCTTGTATGTGAGTTTCAGAATCGGATTTTACATATTGAGCGTGGGGGATTCTGCACAAGTTCAGTCCTCTGAATAGACCAGAATTGAATAAAGTCTACCATTATTTCTATAACTTCTTTTTGGGGAGGATTCAAGGAGTGAAACTTGGAGGAGTTTCAGAGAATACATTTGGTAATATTATATACAAGATCAGAGTACTCCAAGAATTGAATAATTTTAGAAATTGAAGAAGTCTCATAAAGCATTTTCAAGCTCTATGTGATGATTGGTTGATGGTGATAATTTAATGTAAAGTTTTATTATCTCTCATATATTCTTGGGTGGAAGGAAGGGTCAAGGATGGAGATTTCAACTCTCTCTTTATATTGGAGGATTGTATCTTCCTCCTAGAGGTTTATCCCTCCCTTTACATTTGGAAGCTCTAGCTACCTTTGGAAGTCATTACTTCCCTTGAACAATAACTATTGATTATTTCTCATATATTGTGCATGGTGTATTGTGGTGTATTGGTGTAACTCTTATACTAATGTTCATTGCTCATTGGATATATTTGAATGGTTTAATTATAAGTTGAAAAAGGTTTTAAATTGTACTTGATACTGATTCACCCCCCTCTCGGTATCAACAAGAACAACACAATGTAGAGAACCACAATAGCAAAAATGATACCTTTATTGATAGAAAACAATGTTCACTTCCCTCTTTGATGGGAAAACCTCCAACATAGCAGTTCTATATTACAATAATTCTCAAGAAAAATCTTTCTCACTCCTTCTACTCCTTACATTATACATCTTCACATTATTAACTTGGACTTATTTATTAATATTAAACTTTATTAAATAGAAAATGTATTATTCTACATATTTCAGGGGTCAAGAAGGTTAGGTCCCTAACACTTTATCATTGTTTTAAAGAAATTATAATAGTCAAAAAAATCATGGAAACAATTCAGAAGCTACATGGAGTCCTTAATATCATTGTAAATGAGAGTTCCAATTTTCACTAGAATTCTTTGGACTGAATTATTTTCTTGTTTGGATACTCAATTTGCTCACAACTCCACTTACCATCCTTTATTTGATGGGAAAGTTGACATTGTGAATAAATGTCTATAAGGATATCTTCATTTATTTACATTTGATAAATAAATACAAAGGTTCAAGTGGCTTCCCTTGCCACAATGGTGGTACAACACATCCTTCCATACTTCATAAAAAATGTCCCCATTTATGCCAGAATATGGATATCATCCTCCATCCATAACACTACCCTTGAAATGGAAAGTGAAGGTTCAACCTGTGGAGGACCAAAAAAACAACCTACAAGAAGTTCTCACACTATTGAAGGAAAACTTGTCTCCAACACAAAATAGGATGAAACAACAAGAAAATCAACATTGCAGTGAAACCTGGAATTTGAAGCGGGGAATTGGGTATTTCTAAGGATAAAACCATACAAAAATATGTTCCTCAAAAAAGAAAAACAAGGACAATAAATTGACACTCAAGTATTATCTTCCCTATAAGGTGTTACAATGTTTTGGAAGTATGGATTACAAATTGGAGTTACATCCATATTCACATGTACATCTAGTCTTCCATTTTTTATTCTTAAATAAGGTAACCAGTGACAAGGTCCTAGTTCAAACTCTTTTTGATGTTAGTGGTATAATTGTACAAGTATTTCCACAAACTTCTATGTGTCTAGACACGTGGAAATTGGCCAAAACCTTCTATCCTTGAATTTAATTTAGTTAAAGGACTTATTAAATTAAATTTCTTTTATTAATTAATTATTTTAATTAATTGCGTTATTTGATGAAATGCTAAAAATTAGCATTTAAACTTAGCCATTGTTCTCATGTGAGGTGAGAAGTAATATCAGTCATCAATCACTTTGGAGATTAGGTTTAGGTTATAACTTGATATTATAAAAGAAAGGATAGGGTAAAGAATAAGGCACTGTATATGATGTGTGTTGAGAGACTCTGTAGAGATAAGGTTGGATCATGAAGGATTGTAATTCAAGGAGATATCAGATAGGTGGAGAAGGTATTCCATATAAAGATCATATAGGTCAAGGACAAGAGAGAAAAGAGGCATCCACAAGTGGGTTTTAGTCAATTGAAGACATGGAAAAGGGTTACACCATATGGATATTGTCGTACAACTTTTTTGTACATGTACATGGGTGCCAATGGAGACAAGAACATATGCGCGAGTGTGAAAAAGGGAAAACCACATATACCTTAAAATGAGTGCAGATATGGCTTGTATAGTGGAACATACATTTCTAGGTTTGTCTGTAGTTTTGTTTGTCTCAGTGAGCCATTATCCATGTTACAGGAGCCATGATTTTAGAATAATAAAATCATTCTCAACATTGGTGTTCCCTCCATGGTTTTTTCCAGGGGTATCTACCTAAAAATATTGGGTTTTATGTGTGTATGATTTGGTTTCTAGTTTTTCTTCTGCTATATGTATTTGAGTTGAATATTCCAGTTGTGTATTTTTGTTTTGTGAGCTACTAATATGATATGCAATAAGGAAATCACTAGATAACAAGATGCCTAGGTGCTCGAGTAAGAGGTTTTCAACATGGTATAAAAGTGCATGCTCTGAAGGGAAGCCCTATCTTATATCCATAACCATATATCATAGATCTCTTAGATATGTAGGAGATATTAGCAGATATATAACCAATGGGAAGAAATTGAAGGATGGATTTCAGGGAAATAGTCGTACTAAGGAAAGACTAGGGTTTTGCAGGTTTATGGGGTTGTATGCAAGTTACATAAGGGACAAGAAAATACATACATAGTCATATTTGGAGACAATCATGTATATGTAGGCTGAATTAAGCACATGCACATACATATGCAAGTTCCAGTTATGAAAGGTGCATACAACTCTATACAGGTCAATACAGGGACTGATTTCAATAGTAGGTTATTTCGATGGCAATTTATCAGGTAGTAGGGATGGAAAAAACACTGTTGAGAGTTCAACACATATTATATGGAGCATACAAATTCCTATCTTGGAAATCAAGAGTAACTTTGGTGTTAAAGGAGTATGACCTTTGGGAGTTAGTGGACAAAGTAGTAGTTCACCAAAAGACCTGGAAGCTTTGGAACCTCAGAACAAGAAGGAAATCAAAGCACACAAGTTCATCTTGGATTCTATGAACGATAATCTAATTCCTCACTTATCTAAGAAGCATACAACCAAAGAGATTTTTTATTCATTTGTAGGATTATTCCAGAGCATGAACATGAATAGGAATATGATGTTAAGGAATAGAATTAGATCGATGTAGATGTCTATATATGATAGTGTTATCAACTATTTCATGATGATCACATAGGTACATGATCAACCCTTAGCCACAATAGAGGAAATGGAGGACACAAAACTCATGAATGTGGCATTGAATTGTCTTCCCATGCCACGAGAACCATTTTTCAAACGTGTTTGTGCTTGGTTTTGGAGTTACTTCACACACACCTAGGATTTCTTTTTCCTAAGGTTTTTATTTGTTTATTAGTCATATTTAATCATTATCTAGTCTCCTATATTTTAGGAGAGAATATTCTACCTGGAGAATATTCTCTTTTAGTTCACACTTCAGTTTGACTAGTTGAGTTGAGTTTAGATATTGCATTGGGATCATCACCATGATAATTTGTCCTTGCCTTGGTATCATCACCTGAGTGGTGCATTATCTTTTATTCCTTGAGTTAACTCCTCACTACTTTTTTTTCAGTCAGTTAACTGAAGACTAGTTGACTAGTTAACTTAACTAGGTGGCAGTTCACTCCCGTAACTGCCTAAGAGACTAGAATAGGTGGAAGTTCACTCCCATAACTACTGGTGTGTATCCAAATCACTCTAGACCATCACTATGGTGACTTGTTTCAGCTCAATTCGAACTCATTGAGTTATACAGAGTATATCATGTGTAAATTATTCCTTATTCACAACGGTTAATGAGAATTCTTTCCATTATTTCTCTCCTTCTTCTTCTTTCTCCAATTATGTCTGCAAATGTGTGTATCATTGTTTAGCTAGATCTATTCTGTGTAGGTCAACACATTTACATGGTATCATAGCTGATAGACTGCTAAGCAAAAGCTACACCAAAATTTTTTGCCGGTACAAAAGATTGAAGACGGCGGAAAGATGGAATTCCAAAAAGAATTCATTCTTGCACCTTACAACTATTTTGCATGGAAGGATAAAATAGCCATACATCTTCAATCTAGAGGGTTGTATAGGTTAAACATGAATATAGATACAGAGCTAACATCAGCCATAGAAAAATCCAAGTACTTAAATCACATGGATGAGGTCCTCAGAAAAATTTGCAGTATTATTTCTCCCGATCTCTTTTTTCATATATATTCCTGTAAGACTGCCAATGAAGCCTAGACCATATTGGAAGGTATCTTTGGAAAATAGGATGAGATGAGGGGACACATGCTGGAGTTTTAGCTACTCACATTGGATCCAAAAATCTTCGAGAATATCCAAGATTTCTTTACAAAATTCAAGGATTTACTGTTGCAACTCAAAGCTTGCGGGGTTGATAAATCGAAGGAGGAGAAAAAAATTGTTCTCACCATTCTCTCCAAGCTTGAAACTAAATTATCTATCTTCGTATCCACATTCCATACTATCAGATTCACCTCTGGAGCCACCTGGAAGATGCCTTCTCTTGAGGACTTTATCGAATCCTTGACGCAAGAGCAAACCAAGCTCATCAACATGGGCGCAATCAAAGGCCCAAGGGTGCATGCACTTACTGTGCCTTATGGAAGCCACAAATATAAAAAATATGAAGATAAATATAAGTGGAAATCTCATGCACATACGAAGAAGGAAGGGTACACAAAACCCTTCACCGATGCCTCCAGATCCAAAGGAGAAAATGGAAGAAAAGGAGAGAAATGCACATATTGTCACAAAGAATTCGATTTGGAATCTACATGCATGAAAAAACAAATAGATCTGATGTCTCATATACTTCATCAAAACAACCTTGGAGATCGCATCCCTGAGGGTGCAAAGAAGAAGAAGCCAGAAAATCCGAATTCCAAAAAAGGCAATTCTAGCCATGCCTTGATTGCCATCAACTCCTCTCCCAATGCTTGGAACGTAGATTCAAGAGAATCACATCACATGGATGCCTCAGAAGCAGTCTATTCTTCTTTGGATGCATGCAAATTTCCTCCTATTCTGATGGGGGACAAATCTTCTGTTGAAGTCACTGGCAAAGGAAGGATTGAACTCACCAACGAAAGCTTCGAGAATGTGTTGCATGTTCCCAAGCTTTCTGTCAACCTTATCTTTGTGTATCAAATGATGAATTATGGCATCAGAAATAAAGTCTTATTAACACAAAATTATGTGGACATATACGACATGCAAACGAACTCTAGGGTTGCTACTGGTGAGGTAAATCATCAGTCTAGATTGTATACATTTTCTGAATTCATTGAACCTCATTCTACTTTACTGCTTACTCATGCTGATGAAAGTAGTAGGATATGGCACGAAAGTTTTGGACATTTGAATTTTAGATACATGGGACAACTTAGAAATCACATATTATTTGATGGTCTACCAGACATCCTCTTCTCCAAGGGAATATGTGAGGGATGTGTTCTCAAAAAACACCCTCAAGAGAAATTCATCAAAGGAAAGTCTCAGCGAGCTTCTGCACCTTTAGATCTAATCCACAGTGACCTCATGGGTCCTTTTATGCATCCATCGATCAACAAAGTGAGGTTTGTTCTCATTTTTGTTAATGATTTCTCACATTTTACTTGGATCTACTTTCTCAGGAAAAAATCTGAGATCTTTCAACACCTCAAAGATTTCAAAGATTTGGTTGAGACACAGTCTGAAAAGAATATCAAAGTCCTCCAAAATGATAATGGGGGAGAGTATGTGAATCATGAGATTCATAATCTTTTCCATGAGGCAGTGATTCAGTTGCAGCATACAGTTCCCTACACTCCACAACAAAATGGAGTTGTCGAGTGGAAAAACAGATCTCTAAAGGAGATAGCATCTTGCATGTTGCATGCAAAGTCACTACCACAAAGACTATGGGCCAAAGCACTTAGCTATGCAACGTACATACAAAACATATCTCCTCATAGATCTGTCAAGGATAAGACCCCCTAGGAGGCTTGGAGCAGCCTCAAATTGGAAGTGACCCACTTTTGCATTTTTGGTTCTCTTACATAGGCCTGGATTCCCTCTGAAAAGAGGAAGGCACTTGATCCACAGAGAACTGAGTGAATTTTTGTTGGATACCCTGACAATGTGAAGGGATATTGACTTATTGATTTTTCCTCGGACCAGCTCATCATTGATTGTAGTGTCCAATTCGAGGAAAGTGTCTCGCATGTACCTCAGTAGCCACATGTAGACACCTTTACTCTTACACTTGTTCGAGATGATGTGCATGCACATGCCAACTCTTCTTCAGATGAGAGTTCTGATTAAGAGGACTTAGATGATTTAGATTCAGATTCAGTATAGTTAGATGCAGATTCAGAGCATCTAGATGCAGTTGTAGCGCCAGAGTATTGGCCCAAGTAGGCACAAACTACTCTTTAGGATGCAGGGGATCTCATTGGTGATCCAGCCGATACTAGGAGGACTCGATCTGATTTCAGGGAGCCTCCTATTGCAGTCACTTCCATTGAACCATTGCCTTCCAAGAATATTTTATTGGTTTAGTCTTCATATCCACAGTCTTATGGAAAGGCTGCTGGAAATCCCTTTTGGGAATCCGCCATGTAGGAGGAGTACAACTCCCTCCTCGAGAACTAGACTTGGGATCTGGTTCCCCTTCCTTCTGGAAGGAAACTTGTCAGATGAAGATGGGTCTATAGGATGAAGAGCGCAGTGGATAGAAAGATCACCAGATACAAAGCCAGGCGTTTCGCCAAAGGCTTTCAGCAGGTTCATGGTATTGACTATGATGAGACCTTCGCTCCAGTAGCGAAGATGGATTCCATATGATTGGAACTTGCCATTGTGACAACCGAGGGATGGTAATTCCATCAGATGGACGTGAAGAATTCATTTATTCATGGTGATCTCTCTGAGGAGATTTACATGGAGCAGCCCCAGATATTTATGCAGGACTCATCTTTGGTCTGTCGACTGAAGAAGTCACTTTATGGCCTCAAGCAGGCTCTGAGGGCATCTTATGCCAAGGTGGACTCCTACCTGTTGTCAGATAGATAACTTTGTGCATTGTAAATCAGACCCAAATGTATACATGCTCAGGATGGTTGATTCCCTTCTACTTTTAGTTTTGTATGTCGATGATTTGTTGATCACTGTTTGCTCGAATTCAAGGATTGTTGCAGTCAAGAGGATTCTTCATGACAGGTTTTTGATGACGGATATGGTTCTGTTACACTTCTTCCTTGGACTTGGTAATAGTCAGGATGCATCAGGCTTCAAACTGTCTCAAGCCAAGTATGCACAAGATCTCCTTGAGAGATTTCACATGACAGACTACAAGTCTGCTCCGACTCCTNGTGGGGAGACTCCACTGGTTGACAACACACTGTACAGAAATCTTTTGGGGAGCTTGTTGTATCTTACACACTCTAGACCAAACCTCTAATATGTAGTTGGCGCAGTTTCCAGGTTCATGCAAGAGCTGCATGAGCTACATTGGAAAGATGCAAAGCGTATCCTTCGATACGTACAGGGAACCATCCCCTTTGGGATTTATATGAAACAGAATCTACATTATATCTCATTGGTTTTATTGATTCTGACTGGGTTGGCGATAAAATTGATTGCAATTCCACATCTGGTTACTCACTCAGTCTTAGTTTCAGGCCTATCTATTGGTCGAGAAAGAAGCAAGTTTCCATTTCTTTATCTTCAACTGGGGCAGAGTACAAAGGGGTAGTTAACATAACCATTTAGGCTATGTGGCTACAACATTTTCTCACTGAGTTGGGAATTCAGTTTCATCGGTCGATCGTCATTTGGTGTGACAACTAGAGCACTCTGAAGTTCTGCAGAGATCCAGTTCAGAGGCAGTGGACGAAGCACATCGAGATCCACATGCACTACATCTGGGACTTAGTGCACGAGGGGATCATCGACTTACAGTTCTGTCCTTTAGCAGAACATATGACAAACATTTTCACCAATACCTTCACTAAGCAGAAAGTCCATTCTCTGCGAGGTTGTCTTGGGGTGAAGGACATAGTTTCCTAGCAATTGTAGCTCTTATTTTGACATACATTGTACCTTGAGGGGGGTTTTTCCCATGATATTTTCCCTCTTTCCTCACTTTATTTTCAGTGTATCTTTTGTACTTTGGTACCTAACATGGCCTCGTTTCCGGGACCCAATCTTTATTTTCACCATAGTGATGTTCAGGGGGGGTGTTGGAGTTACTTCACACACACCTAAGATTTATTTTTCCTAAGGTTTTTATTTTTATATTAGTCATAATTAGTCATTATCCAGTCTCCTATATTTTAGGAGAAAATATTCCACCTCAAGAATATTCTCTTGCATTTCACACTTCAGTTTGACAAGTTGAGTTAAGTTTAGATGTTGCATTGGGATCATCACCATGCAACATTGGGATCATCACCATGCTAATTCGACATTGCCTTGGTATCATCACTTGATTGGCACATTAGCCTTGATTCCTTGAGTTAACTCCTTACTACTTTATGTTCACTCAGTTGACTAGTTAATTGAAGACTAGTTGACTAGTTAACTCAACTAGGTGGCAGTTCACTCCCGTAATTGCTTGAGAGACTAGAATAGGTGGCAGTTCACTCCCGTAACTGCTGGTGTGGGTCTCGATTAGTATAGACCACCACTATGGTGACTTGGTTCACCTCAAGTCGAACTCATTGAGTTATAGAGTATATCATGTGTAAATTATTCATTATTCACAACGGTTAATGAGAATTCTTTCCATTCTTTCTCTCCTTCTACTTCTTTTTCCAATTCTCTCTTCAAATGTGTGTATCATTGTTTAGCTAGATCCATTGTATGTAGTTCAACACATTTACACTTGGGAAAAGCTCCTATATTTCCAGAAAAATTGGGAAGATTGCATCTAGGAAGAGACTTAGGAGGATTCTAAGAGAAACAAGCAAGAAGGTAGTGAAGAGAATTTGTCTCTTTCTAGTAGGACAAATAATGGAAAAGGAAAGAATTCTAGTAATAAGGGTAATATTGATGGAGGATCATCACATCCAGGGAAGAATAAGAACTTTATTAAAATAAATTTCTTCTCATGTCAGAATAATGGACATTATGCATCTCATTCTCAAGAGAAGAACAAGGGTGAAGGAAATATGAATACAAAAACATCAACAAAGATGTATCTTGATTATTTTGCAATGAATTTTGAGAAGGAATACTCATAAGTTTCGTACCTTTCTACCATCGCAACTTGTAGGAGTGCATGGTTATTGTACAATGATGCATCTCATCATATGGAAGAAGCATGGTATCTATTTAGCATTTTGATAGAGAGGGACTCATATTTTTATGCACAACCTTCTAATGATTCCAAGTATGCAGTGAAGGGAGAGGGAAAAATTACGTTCCATATTGAGTCAGGAGATTAGTTTGATGCCCAGGATGTGATGTATGTACCAAGTTTGAAGAACAGTTTTCTCTCAGTCTTAGTTATTGGCATGTTTACAGGTAGAGTGTGCTTTTCATTGATGGAAAGAACAACAACAATGATGGCATATTGGCAGCAATGACGACAAACAGGAAAGCATGAGACCATGAGAAATTGTTTTCTAAAATCTCAAGAGGACGAGCACAGGGTAGAGAGTTGGAGTTTCTAGAGAGCCAGAGGTTATCATGAAGGCAGAAAGGAGTGTGTGCAGGGTTCCTCAGAATCCATGAGTTTCCAGAAGGAATCAAGCTCATGATGAATATCGCAGAGTTGCATGCAGAGAACAAGTCTGCGCTAGGGCCGAGGTTAACTTCATTTCCAAAGCTTAGGAGAGATAGCATTTTTCAGATGTGCAGATGAGACCCAAAGTCATCAGGACTCACAGAAGGAGAAAAGGTTGAGACCCTTGAACACTGAGAAAACGTTCTAATTTAGAGAGATCGTAAGCTCAGGGTGAGAAGCCTCAACAATAGTCCGATCAAGAAATTGAAGGTGTTGATCGTCTCATATAACAGAATTCGGTCATATGAGTGACCGTGGGCTTGAGGACCGTTGGAGGATTGTGACCATTGGATCATCAAGCTAGATCAACTGTAGTGATGAATTGTAGGGAGAGAAAGAAGAATTAAAGATCTCGCTAGTTCCAATCACAAAATTGGTC
>JASDQU010301723.1:0-13835 GCA_032191745.1 Picea mariana
TGTTACGAAAATTTTCAATACTTCCATGATCTCCCCTTTTAAACCCTCCATCATCTCTTGTAGTTCATATTTTGTTACTATCTTCTTCTGTAAATAATTTATGTCCCTAATAATTTCTTCACCTTCATCAAGAGTCCAAGTAGGATTTTCTAGAGAATTATTTGGTGTAGAAGTTCCCTTTTTGGGTGGCATGTTGGCCAAGTATCACTTTTGAACCTTGATTTTGAGGTGGTTATGCTAGACAATATTTCTTCTGTTGTATCTCCCAAGTTTTGTCCCTTCTGGGTATGAAAATTTCTTTTATGTAGTTCTCTGATATTTATTCTCTGCAATGCCACAGGTCTGATCAAAATTGTATGTGCCAAGTGGAATTTACGATAACTTCCCCACAACTTGCCAATTTTTGGCCTTTCGAGGAAATCTCACTTGTATAGCATGTCCCGCACAAAATAATTGATATAAAATTATGAAACTCGCACTAGGAATAATACTGACTGTCCATGATCCAATGAAACTAGTCCCACTCAATTTGTATACTCTAGTAAGAATTTATAATTGTTTTACCTAGAACACCTTCTTGAGACTAGTCAATAAGACTAGTCAGATACCCTATCTTACACAAGGTGTATCTACAAATTTAAGATGACCCAAAAGATGAACGTTTTACCAAAGATACATTACTAATTTCTATAAATGTCCTCCAGATTTTAGGGTGTGAAACGTTACAGAAAATGTTTTATAGCAACAATTCTGCAATGACTCAGTTCAGGATGATTCCAGAACCCTATCTTCTATAGGTTGTATCTCCAAAAGTATAATGCCTTAGGAGCTGAATTTTGAACCCAACGTACCTTGATCCATATACTAAATATCCTCTAAGTCGTTCCTTCTGAAACATTGTAGAAACAAATTTATAGCAAAAATTCCAAGGTGTCTCAGATGTAGCAGCGAAACCCCAAGACCTTGAGCTTTGATACCATATGTTAAGAACCAAATATCAATATAGCATAGAAAAAGTACTCAATTCCTTGAAAAAAAGATAATTTCAGATAATAAGCCTCTTCAAGAGGGAAACCTCCTTTTACCCCACTTAAATGTTCAAGTACAAGATGATTCAAAATTTAAATGTCTCCTTGGTATATATAGAAGACTATTAGGTATAATTACAACTAATGGCCTAAGTCCCACATAAATAAAATGACATTACTAATATAATATGCCCCAATTAAGGGGTAATGAGCTAATATTATGGCTTAACAAATTCCTTATGGGCCTATCGCACAACATGGCGTAACACTACTGGCTACTCTCCTTATCACCAAGTATTTTGTAAAGGACCTATCTTTCCAATTGAATTTGAGATCAAGACTCTAAGAATGGCCTAGAAAATTGGACTAGATCTTACGGAGGCACACACACAACGATTACAAAATCTCAATGAGTTAGATGAAGCACACTTATTCTCCCTTTAGTGCAAAACTTTTATTTTGCAGCAGATAGATAGCTGGCATGATAAGCATATCAAGAAGAAATCCTTCCATAGAGGTGATTGGGCGCTTCTCTATGATTCCAGATTTCAGGATTTTCCTGGGAAATTCCAGACAAGGTGGTTGGGACCGTATTAAATCAATTAAGTTCATGATAATGATTCTATCACTTTAGTTACCATCGATGGTTCTAGTTCTCCTTTTTTGGTAAATGGACATCGACTATGAATCTACCATCATACACTTTCGAAAGAATCATTTTGCCAAGAAGTAAGTAACGATCCTACTGTTCAAATTTTAGCTGGTTGGGAAGGTAACCCAACAGCTTCAGTGCCATGAAATTGTTTCCTTCCCATCACTGCACATATTGTATATAGTTTTCTTTAAAGATTTGATTGAGTTTTTAGGATTCTTACTTTCTAGGAAAGTCACTATTAAAGATCTTTGGAGAATAAAAACTAGAAAAGATGAATGTGATGAATAAAATTAGCACTCTTTTTTTTTCCTTACTCAAAACTTCAAATTTCTCATGTCTCACTTTGAAGAATCCATCAAATATAAACTTTGTTTTACACAGGAGATGAATATGTCATGTTCTGCAACAAAAAGTCGGGAGACTACACTAAAATAATGTGTAGTTGTAGTAAATATAAAATGAATTCATAACACTAAAAAACCATCCAGTACTTTGATCATTAAATAAACCTACCCATAAAATTAAATGAATTTAGTTTATGACTAATCAATCCAAGATTTTCTAAAACAAAAATGTTTGTGGGAGGTATCCAATTATGTAATTAGATGGCTGAAATTTGAACATCCGCGTTGTCGTTCCCTTTTGTGATTCATATCGTTCATTTGAATGTAACAACTGTCGTCCCCTTTGTTGCAATTATTGTTCACTTTGTGGGTAGTTCCATTCATTTGAACATAATAGTTGTCGTTCCCTTTTGTGAATCATATCGTTCATTTGAATGTAAACATTTGTCATTCCCTTTGTCGCAATTGTCGTTCCTTTTTTTCGAGTAGCGTCGTTCATTCGAAAGAAACAATTGTTGTTCCTTTTTGCGATTTTTCCTGTTGTTGTTGCTTTCCTTTGAAAGTAATGATTTTTGACCAACAACACATCCTTCTGATACGTTTAGTCACTCCTTTGGGTACGAACTTCACTAACTAATTTTAAACAACATTACTTCTAATCATCATGATAAGGATCTACCATTTTCTTTTTGAGGAATATCTAGCATACCTTATCAAATTGTTCATGGATTGATTTTTCCAAATTGTCTTAATATTGTTCATAATCCTTAATCACCATAATTCGTTTCTTTCCCCTATATATATACATATACTTGAATGATAATTTTCCTTCAAATCATAATAAGGGATATAAGGCACATTTTTACTTGGCATTCTTACACTTCTTACACCATCCCATACTCTTAAGGAGTAGATGAGCCTCCATTAATAAAGCTTAAAAAAAAGAAAAAAAAAGAGGGAAATAATAATAAAATAATTAAATGTAAATAAAGACAATAACCTTCTCCCAAAAAGGATAGGGGATCTCATCATGATCCAACCTACCATGATCATAAGAGATTAACATAAGTGGCATTCCCACTATGGCTACCACACCTGAGCAATGGCCTTTGGCATTTAGGGTCAAAGGACAAGAGGTCTCATCACGAGTTGACTTGTTCACTTTGTTACGATCTAGTGAGTGGCATTATTTTTATTTGGCCACCAAACCAGGATAGTAGCCTTTTTGGGAAAATACTATTCAAACTATTTATTGAGGATACTAGGTCATCTACAGGTTAAAAGGAAACCTTGTCAAGGCTATGGACGCCTTCTTGTAGTAGTGGCTCTGCCTTTGGTATTGAAGTTTATCTTAAATACGCTAAGTTTTTTTATTGTGTTCATAGAATTCCTTCCTTAAAAAAGAGGCTATCATTCTGGCTATATTCAACACAAGGTAAACTAACATAATTGCAACATGTGGCATATTTATAAAATGTGAACAAATTAGGACTACTCGAAATATTCTTCCTTAACATATTTGAACATTGGTATTTGAACTTGTATTTTCCACAAAAAGGTGTGATTATCGTTCATGATTAACATTAAAATGATTTGAAAGTTATTAACGATCATTCCCCCAGTGGAGGCAACGTAATACTTATCCCTCATTTGACTGACCACCATCATTACGTTCACACATATCTACGGTCGAGGCCAAAATTTTCATTTATTAGGGGGTGGATCTTCCACATGATTATCGATATACCATAATGATTACAATTAATGGGAAAATTCATATTTCTTTATACCATTGTTGTTCTATAATTTGTACCATTTTTAGTAATATTTTCTCACAGGATGGTCTAACTAAGTTTGCAACTGGGAACAATATTTGTGCTGACTTGTTTACAGAAAGCCATGGGTGGCCGAAGCATACATATTGAGCCCACATTGTTGCAAGTAACCGACCAAGCAAGGGAAATTCTACACCATCTGGGGTGGACAAAATACTTCAACAGATTGCAAGGATTCAATAGAAATGTCACGCTAGCATTTTTCCAAAACATACATGGGGGAGTCTAAGTAATTCAAGGCATAAAAATTCCGGTTACTGATGCCATTATAGCTGAGGTAACGTGCCTCCCAAATGAAGGAACAAAGTGGACCGAGAAATACACAACACTCAAGGAGGATCTAGAGTCCTTCGCAGATGCAAGAGAAGAATTCGACAAAAACGCGAAAGGACTCAACCCCACTACTCTTAGCGATCAATGGAGGGAGATAACATGCGTGATATAGATACATATCACATGCGACGAGTGATATGACATGGTGAGGCCTCGCCACCTCAAGTTTTTGGCAGCACTAAATCAAAGGTCAATGATAAATTTACCAATATTTTTTAATACCATGCAGCATGAATTCATCAAAAGGACATAGAAGGCCAAAGAGCCAATGCAATTATTCACCATGGGTTAGTAAAATTGATAGTAAACATGGCCTTGATACATAAAAAAATAACTTGGGGAGACTTAATTGATCCCTATAGGCCCATACAAATTGAGCAAACCGAAGTCCACTATGAAATTCCCCCACAGGAAAGTGAGGCAGCCCGAACAGAAGAAGAAAATGCCCAAATTGAAATTCTAGTACCCCAACCTGAAATGGAAGTAGACCCCATTCAGTTGGCATAAAATCAAAACATATAGGAAGGAATATGAAATAAGAAGATACATATAAAAAATTATGTTCCTGAAGCCTCCACTGTAAAAAGGAGTAAAAAGACAGTACAACCTGAAAGCAGTCAGGAAATTGTACAGACAGAAAAACCATCACATGAAACCCCTGCAGAACAACATGATGATTTCTTCATAAGTTATGAAGAAGAGATGTCCCAAGTATTGGGAAATTTGGGGATATCACTTACTGAAAATATACACAGGTCTGGAGAACCCCAAACTCCAACTTCTTCTCATTCAAACCCTATATTTTATATTCCTGATATGGAGATTCCATCTTCTGAAGGAACAGAATAGTCAGACCCCCATTTCGATGAGAACAATCCTTTAGAACAACCAGAGCATCCAGAAGATACAGGGAAGCAGTTACTAGTTGATCAAGGTGGGAATACCTTGAAATTCCCCATAGACATAAAGAAACAATAGGAAAATGCAATGACACAATCAGAAAATTAAAACATGAAAACAAGACATTGAGAAAAAGGTTATGAAAATAAAAGTATCAAAAAAAATTTTTGGTAGATTGAAGGAAAAAATTAGACAACATAGGAAGCAATTGGAACAATCTGACAAAGCCCATGAAAATAAAAAATCCAAGAGGGATAGAGTATAGGGGAGAAATCCACTTCCTAGAAGGACAGTTCACACCAATTCTGTTGGGACACAAACAAAATTTCATGCTCCTTTGGAAACAATTGAAATAGAAACCCAGATAGAGGATCCAACAACAATAGAAACAATGTTTCAAACTGAGGAAGTATTTCACTCCCCTGATAAGAATTCCATTATTAAAAGTTTGGAAGTAGAACTAGAACAATACCAACAAACCATAACTCAATGCAGAAGTGAAATAGTAACAATGTTAGAACATCAGAAAGTTGTTAGACAACTTTGAGCCATGTCAGCATTACAACAAGATTTTCCTCACCCTATGCAATCTTGCACAGAGGACCTTATTCCATTTACCTATGAAGAATTATCTTCCCTATTGATAAAATCTAGAGACAAAAATTAATATTTTTCCACATGTACGCATCTTGCACACTACACAACATGCGTATACACAAGCTTCTCTACTACAACCCGCGTACATCAAGATTTGTGCCAGAAAATAAAAATTAAATGTCAGGTTTCCCTTTCACGACAGGATTTTCTATAGTATATGAAATCATTAGGGGAATGTGATTTAGTAAAGGACCAGACCCACCCCTTCTCCGACAGAGAAATGTTCTCTATCATAACTTTGTAGTCGCAATGAGAATGTACCTTCGCCTGCTGGAGATAGGTACGACATGAGATGTCCCACTAATATAGTAAGCATTGGATGGATCTCTGATCCTTGGCCTTCCATATACTGGAAATGTTCCGAATCGGACCTTCATCTCCATTTTGAAGGCAAAAAATGGGCCAATTTCGAGCTATGGAAAAGAGGAGAAAGAAGTCAACTTTCAGAGCAAAGTTACTCTGGAGAAATTATTTACTTCATATTGAGTCTGTGTCGCTTTGTCCTTTAAGTCTAAACATAGTGTTCAACCCCCAAGCTCCTCCCTTATTGATTGAGAACCTCATTATTTCTGTCTTATGAGGTTTCCTTTGGTGGAGGATTGAAGTGGTGGAGGCCCAGCTGGAAGGAACTTGGTTTCTCGGTTCTGAATCGTGCTGACACAGAAGTCTATAATGTTTTCACTTCTGCTGATCATTTATTAATAGAAATAATCCTTTCCCATCTAATTGATATCTTACAAATATATGAGTTATTATCCATGGGCGTATTTTTTATGTGTATTAATGGATTATGCTATCTAATGTGCTAACTTTTTACATTATTACCATATGCTTGCTTTCCTTGTTTGTTGAGAACTAGTTGTAGGTATATAGCTTTGGGTTCAAGTTCCCAGTGGTGGACTTCATCGAACATCTGGACAAGGTAGGCATCTTTCTTATCTCTCTTGCATATTGGTTTATATAGCATATGGTGTAATGGAGTTGATTTCTGCAATCATTTCCCTCTGTTTTGGTTTACCCTATCCATTGAGAGATTTTCCTTGTAACAGAAAAGACGTAATACTCGTAAGAGTGGGAAAAATGGTAATAAACCCCTGAGGAAATGGTAATAATGAGAAGATGAATGATAATGTTGGAGAGGGAAAACGAGAAATGTGTAAGGTGAATTTTCCCTGTAATATTTTCACAGATGATCACCTTACCTATTTGTGCCCCAAACTTGTAGAAGCTGCGAGGCTATTATCTCAATCGTCCGTCATGCTGAAGAATCCATTCACACATAATAAATGCCTAGCCTCAAGATCCTCAAATGATAGAAATGTGGCCAGTGGGATTCAAAACTCATCGTTTCAATATGGTGACCATTTATGTATGAATATGGTCGATGCAAAAGTTAATGTAGCCACTCGATCTCAAGATTATATCTCTTCACAAGCTATTCCTGGTCTAGAATCTTCTCCTCCTCCTTTGGAGATGACTTTAAAGATTGATAAACCAGAGCCACTGCCTTGTATTATGAAAGGAGTACTCAAGCACTCTACCCACAATCCAAATGCTCAAGCCTCCTAGAACTACTCTATTTTTGAGGACCTGGGTCAATCCCCTTGTGCAATGTCGGCTTTGGAGGTACTTCATACATGTCCTTCACAAAGGAATGCCTTACTCTTTTCTTTAGGAGCTCTATAACCCAGTGGTCCAAAAGTTATCAAGTTTGACATCACAAGTGTGGCTTTCCAAATCCATGTGGAGTACTCAAAGTATACCATCAAATGTGCAGTTGTTGATGAAGGCACTACTACATGTGTGATTTCCTTGACCTGTTGGAAAGCTCTTAGTTCTCCAACTCTTTCCAAGTCATCGAACATGTTGACTACTTTTGATGGTCATTCCTTCTGCCCTCTGGTCCAGTTAGGTGGGAAGATGGTAGAGGTGGAGGTAGAGGTGGTTGATGCGCTTCTGTGTTATAAATTGTTACTAGGATGCAATTGGGCCTATCTATGGTCGTCGTCGTATCGTCCATATTCTGTACTCTTTGTTTTCCTCATGAAGGGAAGATTGTGATGATTAACCAGTTATCCTTTGCATACTCTAGTCCTAATGCATCTATTGGACCGTCGATCCTTGTGATCGACAATTCTCAATCAACAAATGAGAATATCGGTGTCATAATGTATTATTCCCTTATGGGTACCTTCAACTTCGTGGCACCGAATCACCATGTTTATGCCATGTCCAGTAGGCTCATCTCAACATGGAGGTCCATTATTTTCCGCATATCCTATTTTAGTGATCCATGGACCCTACCTTCCCCGAATTCATCTTATGAAGGTTAGTTTCATGATGGAATGGCCATGCCACTATCAACATCATATATTGCATATCAATTTGTTCTTGACTCTTCCACTGATCTCGATCACGTTCCCTCACAGACGGATGAGGAGGATCCCTTTCTTAGGACTGTATGGGCAACTTCGTTGTCTTCTTCACATGATTTACTCAATGGGACTGTGCCTTTGGATGAAGCTATTATCGAAGCCATGAATGGTTTTGACAAACCTTGGTATGATATGCATCACCGCTCCTATTTTCTCCTAGAGCTTGAAAGAATCGAACAAGACAACTTTCGATCTACTTTGAGTGATATAGTCAGTCACCTCATAGTTCCGCTTGATACGCATGACATTTATGCCAAAGGAAAAATGGTGAGTATTTCTCCTACCATCACAATTGACATCTCACATACCCTTGGCAAGGTTGAAAATGTAAATATCATGCAGATTGTTCGCTAGACGAAATCTTGATGTACACCGAACTCTTCAAGGAATTCTAAGATGTATTTTCTTGGTCATATGAAGAGATTCCAGGAATCGACCCTCCTATTTTCAAACATGAGATTAGAGATTATCTGGATGCTAATCCTGTTCAGAAACGTCTTAGATATGTCAACCCTCAAGGCCCCTTATATTAAGGCAGAGATGGAGAAGCTACTTAATACTAGCTTCATCTACCCAGTTCCCTTGAATGAATGGGTATCCAACCCCATTCCTATGGATAAGAAGCAAGGAACCATATGTGTATGTATGGACTTCTGTGACCTAAACAAGGCCTATCCTAAAGACAAGTTCCCGACACCTTTCATTGATCCGATTCTCGACGAGTGTGCAGGAAGCAAAGTATTTTCTTTTATGGATGTATTTTCAGGGTATGATAAAATCCAAATCAAACCTGAGGATCAACACAAGACGACATTTATTTGTCCTTGTGGTTCTTTTGCATACTAAAAAATGCCTTTCGGCCTTAAAAATGCCGAAGCAACCTTTCAATGTGCCATGACTTTCAATTTTCATGATCTTAAGAATATAGTCGAAGCTTACCTTGATGATCTTGCTGCTCACTCTTGCAAGAGAGAGGATCATGCTAATCACATTCATCCTGTTTTTGAAAGATGTCGTTATCATAGAATCCAGTTGAACCCTCACAAGTGCATCTTTTGTGTTAAGTCTGATCGTCTTTTGGGTTTTCTAGTTTCTGAGACAGGGATCATGGTAGATCCACTGAAGATTGAGGCAATACTTCGATTGCCTCCCCCATGCATGATTAGACAACTTCAGGGTTTACAGTGGAAAGATAACTTTCTTCATAGGTTTATAGTGAACTATGCCGCTATCACTAAGGGTTTCATGCATCTCTGGAAGAACAACACCCCTTTTATATGGGATAAGTGAGCCCAGGAGTCCTTCGATGCTTTAAAGAAAGCCTTGGTATCAACACCTCTGTTGAAGCCTCTTGACAATAGTAGATATTACTTGCTTTATATCACCGTGTCTGAGGATACAATCGGTATGGTTATATTTCATGAGGATGATGAGATCCACAAGCATGTCGTCTACTATCTTAGTCAAGCTTTAGTCAGTCTCGAACTTAACTACTCTCATGTTGAAAAGATAACTTTGGTTGTCGTTCATGCAGTTCAACGTTTGTGTCATTATATATTATTTTGCAACACTATGGGGATTGTTGATGTCAATCAATTTCAATACGTCCTTACCAGATGTATCATAGGGGGAAAATATCATAAATGGATTTTCATTTTACAAGAGTTTGATCTCGATTTCGCTTTCGCAAAATCCAAGAAATCACTAGTCTTTGCAGAGTTAATATATGATTTTCCACGATTATATGAGGATGTTAGCCATGTTGATTCATTTTCGGATGAACACTTTTTTCTTGTCCTGTCGTCCGACCCCTGGTATGTGGACATCGTGCTCTATCTTAAAACCTTGAATTTCCCTCAGCATATCTCACGAGATGACCGACGGTGTGTAAGATACCAAGATAAGAAGTATACTATCGTCAGTGAAACTTTTTATCACCAAGGAATAGATAATATATTTCATCGTTGTTTAATTCACAGAGAAGTTGAGTTTGTACTGAATGATTGCAACAGTGGGGCTTGTATTGGTCATCTATCCGGGCTTGCGACAAACCAAAAAAGTTTGCGAGCCAGTTATTTCTAGCATACTATATTTAAAGATTGTATTGAAGCGGTTAAGAAGTGTCACCCCTGCCAGGTGTTCACTCAAAAAATGTTCTCGCATCCATCCCCTATTCACCCAGTCATTACTGTCGATCCCTTCACCAAGTGGGGGGTGGACTTCATGGATTGCAACCCAACTTCGGCTGCAGGACATCATCACATTATCATGATCATCGACTACTTTACTAAGTGGGTCGAGGCCATACCTAAAGTTAATTCCAATGGGAATACTATTGCCTTCTTCATATTCAATCAAATTATCGCCCAGTTCGATATCTCGAGTGAGATTGTCACTGATCATGGAAGTCACTTTCATATTGAAATGATGGAAGAATTAGCATCTAATATAGGGTTTAGACATGGTCATTCTTCTCCTTATTACCCCTAAGAAAATGGACAAGTAGAGCCGTCAACAAGTCTTTCAAGACCATTTTGAAAAAAAATGTTAGTCAGAGCAAGTACAACTGGCACATCATGCTATATCCCGCACTTTGGGCATACCAAACCTCGGTCAAGACCACCACCAGATTTTCCCCTTTCCAGTCAGTACATGGTGTCAAGTCGATTTTACCTATTGAATGTGAAATCCATTCTCTCAAGATGGCATTCATGCTCCTACCTGACACTTATGATGTCTAACGAGGCCTTGTACACCTAGAGAGTCTTGATGAGAAACGTCGATATGCCTCTACGAATATCAAGGCAAACAAAAGACGTGTCAAGGTCCAGTATGATAAGTCTTTCTTTCCTCAGTTCTACGTCGAGGGTGATTTGGTCCTCTTGTATGATCAATCTAAAAAACCAGTAAGGGAAGGCAATTTTAAGCCCATGTGGCACGGTCCTTACATCGTGCGATGTGTTCTAGAAAAAGGAGCCTATGAGTTAGAAGATTATGAATGAAATAGGTTGGTCGAGCCCCGAAATGGGATCTACTTGAAAATATACTATGCTTGAGCCCAAGTCTTGGGAGGAACTTTCTGTATACTAATGTAATTTAGTGTATATATCTTTTTCCTTTATTTTTCATCTTTGGGTTGCTTATCAAGGTTTCATTTGGTTGATAGATGTCAATAGAGTCTTCAGTATTCCTAGGATTCATAGATGGAGCCAGTCATCATACACGGAATTTGGCTTCCACCACTTGGGTGGTTTACTTACCCGAGGGTCTACTCGTGTCTTCAGGTGGCGTATGCCTAGGGCCATCCATGAACAATGTGGCCGAATGTAGTGTTGTCATAGAAATTCTGAGCAATGTTATCTCACATGGTATTTTTTCTTTATAGGTTTGCCTGGACTCCTAGTTAGTAGTACGTCTATTGAACGTTCATTACCGTGGGTGCGATCCTACTTTACTCCGACGATTCCTACGGGTACATCTTTTAAAACGATAGTTTGATTTTATACCTATTATCACATTCCTAGGAGTTCTAATCATGTATCTAATGCTTATGATAATTTCGTTTTAGATTTTCATTTGTCACATAACTAAATAAAAAAAAATCATCTCATCAATGTACACATTGTAAAATATAAGTGAATCTGAAGATTCCTTTTTATATATTTCAAAAAATATGGTGTTTATAGTACAAAAATTGGGGCTAATACCCTCAATACACATATACATCTGGTACTACAATATCCCACGACATCTACTCCTTTGGCGTCAGATGTGTGTCATGGTAACAAACCATGGTGTTTGCGAGACGTCAAAAGAGTTGTACCCATGCCCTAGGTACACCAACCACCCATCGTTGCATGGGTTCAAGAAGATCCTCTACTTTAACCATGGGAATCATGTGAGTCAAACATGATAGGTTTCCCTGCATGTTTTCTAGGACTCTCTCGACTTCTCCTCCCACCGCCTCATCTCCTCAGTTCCTCCATCGATATTGAGGGAATCCTTTAAGCCATCGCAGACCCACATCTACGTTACAAAAGTGTCTAATTAAGCACCATCCCAAAAATATTTTTGTTCATACAAAAATACAAAAAAATGAAATATGTAAAAAACATTTGACTTACTTATGTCACCATAGGCGGTTCTTGGTGGAAGTGGCATGTTCGGCTCTCCTCGAAAGTCTATCCCTGCATGGGGATATTCATCTATGGCAATGACCTGTCGCTGCCACCAATAGAAGAAATCCTCATTGTAGGGTGTCGGCACCCTACCTCCCCCCTGCCGCCTCATTACTATATCATGAGGTCCTGTAGGGAGAATCTTGTCTCTAGGTCCCAAACCCGGAACCTGCTTGAAAATGAAACTGCATAGGATAGAGGCAAACCCAAAATTTATCTTACTCCCTGTTTGCACTCTGTCAACTAGATCTTCATGTTTTCCAGTAGTGAGGTACACCAGTCATATACCGTGGGTCTCATACCCTACATTGCATAGAAAAGGAGAGAACTTGATGCTTGATGCAACGAGGCCGAACCTATGATCCTGGTCAATATAAGGACAATAATATTTAGGCTGAGGTTGTTTATTTCCTATATAGGGAGTTGAATCCCCACATTAGGAGTCACTGCTACATAGTGTTAAGAACCAAATATCAATATAGCATAGAAAAACCTCAAAATAAGTACTCAGTGCCTTGAAAAAGAAATAAATTCAGATAATAAGCCTCTTCGAGGGGGAAACCTCCTTATGTCCACATAAATGTACAATTACAATATGATTCAAAATGAAAATGTCTCCTTGGTATATATAGGAGACTAGGAGGTATAATTACAACTAATGGACTAAAGACGACATAAATAAAATAACATTACTAATATAATATTCCCTAATTAAGGGGTAATAAGCCACTATTTAGGGCTTAACATGCCCCTCCCCTTGAGACAAGTGTTGTCAGAAATGTTGGTTGTGGAGCCTGATTATCTTCCTGATTTAGAGGTCTTTTACTTTCAGCCCTGTTTATAACCCATGAAGTATTTACACCCCAAAAGTATGTACACTCTTCCATGCGAGGGAGTGCAGAGGGGGGGTACCCCCTCTGTAGGGTCCGGGGGGGCTATCCCCCCAGTTGGGGGCAAGTGGGCCCCCAGCAGGGGTTCGAGGGCGAAGCCCCCAAAGGAAAAATTGCCTTGTAAATGTATTTTGTAATTTCATTGTAAATATGGACTGTTCATTATAAGGTCGCAGATCTAATGGTAGATATTATGTTAGGGTTTTTTTCCCCTAGAAGGCAACCCTCTTTTATGAGGGAAATGTATTGCGGCTATGGTTGATGGTGAATATTGTATTCTGAGATAGGAGACTATAAGAGAAAGAAGAGGAAGTTACAATGAGTTTGTTGTAGGTTGTATCCCTCCATATGCTGGATAATAATAAAGGAAGGACCTAGCAATTTCTTTGGTGGACATAGCCCACACTGGGTGAACCACGTAAATCTGTGTCTCTATTGTATTATGTATCTTCTGTGTTTTGTTTCCGCATTTGTTTTATTTTATTGCTCAATGGTCCTTTTTTTCTAACTTTTATGAGGGAAATGTATTGCGGCTATGGTTGATGGTGAATATTGTATTCTGAGATAGGAGACTATAAGA
>JASDQU010301726.1:0-13835 GCA_032191745.1 Picea mariana
TTGGATGAGTTGTGACGGGCTATGGGTCAGTTTGGACAGTGAGAGATAGAAGAAAATATGATTGCAGGTTGCAGAGGATCTGAGCATGTGATGAAAAGGATAAACCCTAATAGCTCAGAAGGTATACGCAAGCTGTAGTATTT
Source organism: Picea mariana (assembly GCA_032191745.1). Lineage (NCBI taxonomy): Eukaryota > Viridiplantae > Streptophyta > Pinopsida > Pinales > Pinaceae > Picea > Picea mariana. Next base: position 144 of record JASDQU010301726.1, read on the forward strand.
CTTGGGCGCGTATACATGCGGGTTGTACTACTGGTAGGGCACGTACACATGCGTGCTACACTACTGACAGGTCGTGTACCTGTTGTAGATTGATATTTGTTGAGGATTTTTACCTCATCTCAGTTGTTGTTGAGTGTGTAAGCTGAGTCTTTCATGATAGAGCTGGTGCTCTTGTAGAGTTGTACTCTATTCAGTTGTTGCTGAAAAAACCCAAGGATTGTAGTCCGTAATAAAAAGAAAATTGTACATACATCTTGTGTTCTTTGTGTTCCTTGTGGTGATGACTTGTTGATGATATATTTCTGATATATGTTACTGATATGTGTTCACATCTAACTGGTTATAAATGACAACAATGAGTAATGAGTAAAATGTTGAATGCTAACTAATGAGTTTTGTGTAAGAGGGAAGTTTTGGAAAAAGAGCCCCACACTCATTCACCCCCCCTCTAAGTGTAGTAGGTGTATCCAACACTACCAACAACGTCCCCATGACCAAGATCTTGCATCGGTTCCAAATATTTATGTAGAAAGAAACCATTTTTAGTTTAGCTTAGATAAACGTACGAAACATAAATTCATAAATTAATATATGTCATAAATAATCTATTTTAAAAATGGTGCTTACAACATATTGATATATAGTCTTATCTAACTCTTTGATACTTGCTGTAGTCTCCTATATAGGAGAACAACTAGCCAATTGAAGGAGTTATTTGTTTGTCTTTCACAAGCAATTTCTAATTGTTTCAATTGGGTTGAGGGAATCAAATATTTCATCATCCTGATCATCATGCTCTAACGTGCTCGTTTGGATCAACAAATAAACAAGTTAATTGAATGTTTAACAGCAATAATTCATATGAAAATCAATGCTTTACTTGTTCCGAGCTGGTTGGTGCCTTCCGACGATCACCCTGCCACATGTCACATTTTGTCATGTCTCTAGGGTACAAGATACCATTTTTCAAGCTATAATACAAGTATGGATTTCAAGCTACAATATGAATGGCCTCTCAAATATCTCATAAAGGGAGGTTGCATACAAGTTGCAAATCAACGAATATACCTTATATATTTTGAACAAAAAGAAAGCATGTGAACCTCAAATTTTAGAGAAGACGAGGAGACAAGATATACAACTATGAAAATAAGTGTGAATATTCACATAACATTAATAAAATATTGTTCATTAAGAAAATAATTGACAAATCACACATACATAACAATTAATTAATTTAGGAGAGATTTAAGATTCACACAATTATGTATGTTCTGGAATTTACACTGAAATTATGAATATACCTTTGGAAGTTGATTCACATAGATGAAATCACTCCATTGCAAATTCAAAACAAGGAAATTCCTTGTGGCACTAACTTCAAAAAATATATACACAAAAGTTGCTATTTGTGTCCAACAATGTGACAACCCTATGACGTTTGCCAATAATGCATATCATGATTTTGATGTTCTTAGATGATGTGAAAGCAATTCATTGATGTAGGAAATTGTTTCATACCCAGAGGGTCAACCTTTTACATATTTTTGTTGGCCTTCCAGGTGCAATTTGCTAATGATGGGACTTGGTTCATTCAAACTTACAACTAGATTTGCAATGAGCTAATTCCTCATCCTGTGTTCAACTCTATCCACACCTAGAACATGAGCAAAATGGTGCATTTACTATCTATTTCAAGCCTAAGTTTGACCTTGTCTAATATTGGCATGAGAATCAAACCCAATAATTGATTTGACCCCTTTTTCATTCTAAGTTCACCTTATTTTATATAATTGGAAAGTATAATATTTTTTCCAAGCAGTTGTTAATATTTCCAAAACTATCAATTAGCATAAAACAACCTATGTCGATTCTATAACAATAGTTGTCATGGTTGTTTCTCATCCTAATTCACCTTGCTACATTTATCGAGACAAGTCCTTGATTCAGATAGGCATCCATACTTGTAACATTGTTGACTCTACCAAGCAAAAAGACCTTAAAACCAAATTGTTGATGCTAATTTGGTTAAACATAAAAGTAGGTCAAATTCTTGGTTCTAGTTAGCAATGTTTCCTAATCCTGTAAAGCTAAAAAGACAAAATTGAGTTACCTTATCCAATCACTGCATGCAGTGAAGATCTTTAAATAAAGATCGATGTCACTAAAATGGCTTAAGGAGAAAATCCTAAGTCGACTTCCCCTGCATAATTAACCTTTGTTGAGTTGGTCTAACCACATGCTAAGATGGTTCTTGTAGTTTTAACCTGCATTAGAGATGGTTTTGGAAAGATTTATCCTCCAAGAGAAAGGTCATTGGAAGAGTCAATGTCATATTTGTGCAAGTGGGAGATATTCACCTCACCATGCATGTGGTTTCATATCCTCAAGAATTCATGGAGTCTATTAGCAACAATATCAATGCTAGGCTAACTTAGTTTTGAAAACAAGGACTTTGAAATAATATATTCCACACGGATGTTAGCGTTGTATCGAGATATTTAGTAGATTCTATCATAAGAGAAGAGAGTCAACAAATTATTGAAATTCCAAAGACAACAACAACACACTGGCATGTTTTAAGCACACTTATGAGAGAAACAACAACTACATGATTGTGAGAAACAACAACTACATGATAGGTAAAAACACCAAGTTTTGACAGTCTTGGAAGGTTCCCTTCAAGGTCAAATTCGTGGGGATTGTTTGAGTTTAACCTCACTATATTTCTCTCTCCCAATAGTCATGCAAAATTTGGAGTATGTTGATCGTATTAATGCCAACACTTAGATGCTTATCCTTAGCAGGTATCATCAGTAAAGTTTGGAAACATAAACCTTTTTTCCAAAAATCTCATGCAAACAATAAGTCGATACAACTGGTAGGCATGCAGATGATTATCAAAGTTGAGTATGTTTTATTTCCTCTTTCTACAGATTGCTAGGGATAATTGGTTCTCATGATTTGGCCTTCTACATATACATAGTTCAGAGAATTTGAGATTGTTAGAAAAAATTACTTGAGCAGATTGCAGTAGACTCCCATCATCCTTCCACCTTTAGGATCCCACATGCCATCTCCATCATTGCATACTATTGGACCAGTGGAAACCTATCATGTGTTTTCACTATGATGTAATCTATGTCTCTTGAATAATACATTGATTTAGTTTTATTATGCCTTGTCTCTGGCTCTTAGAATCTTTTGGTTCAATATTAGTTTGGTGGAATTGCAGTAATTTTTTTGGCTTTCATGCACTTACTTTGACTTCCTCCTCACTTGAGGTGCACATTCTCCTCATTTCTTTCATTTTCACTCACTGTTACAATTTTATAAGGAAGTTGATCTCAACCCATTCATTTTTATTAAGAATCTACCCTTGCTCTTGACTTCTTACATGCATATCAAGAGTGATTTTTTTGTCTGCTAATCCACTGGAATGTTAGGCATATTTATTAGTTTTATAAAAACATACAACCCATAGAGACACCCCCCTAAGACCGGAAAATCTCTAGTCCAAATGGAGAGGCATATAGCGCTGATGAGCTTCCAATCCACAATTGTATCTTTGGTCGTATTCCTTGAAATCAAATTGATAAGCCCTTGGTTAATATATGTCATTAGAGCGCCTGAAGATAAGGCCTTATTGTTCACAATAATCACTACAATTTCCGACATTTCCTTGAGAGAATGCCTCATTGGACACAAAGATCATCACCTACAATACCCCACATTGCCTTGAAAAATTCACAAGGAAAACAATCAACATTAGGGAACTTATCATTCTTCATAGAAGTGAGAGAATAAAATAACTCATCCTTAGAGAGGTCACCATCCAATGTGTCCCCATCAACAACAATGACCTTCCTAGGAATTACCTCATGACACGCCCATGTATCCTTCCTAACTCTTTCATTTATTAGATATAGAAAAAAAATGTTTTGAAAATGTAACCCAAACATGTTTTGAATCTTTGAGGGGTCCTCTTGCAATGAACCATCATCCCCACGAAGTCCAAGAACCCACTCAAAAGAGGCTTTGTATTTCAAGTAGTCAAAATAGATTTTAGATCCCACATTCCCTTCATCAATCCACTACTATAATTGACACAAACTCTAGCCCCTTGGTAATATACTCATCCTTACATACAACATACTTCCAATGCACAACGTGCTCATGTAACACAATGTTGTGAATGTCTTATTCCAAAAACACTCAACCTCATCTAACTATTGTCATGCCTCCTACAAATCTCTTCTTCATTTTAAAATGATTATCCTTCCCCAACCCCTCATAAAAGTATTTATTCTGCAAAATGCAACATCCAACCAAATGAGACAACCTATATTCTTGTGAGGCCATGTGGTAAAGTTACATATCATGTCAACAAGCACTCTAAAATATGGATATTGAAGAAGTGAAACAATAAGTCTAAATAGAAGGGAAGGAGAGCCATCTCATTGTTGGATTAGCAAATCATCCGATCCTGTTGTATCATTCAACACATCAACAAATTTGAGTCTCCCAGATAAATCAAAACCATCACGTGGCCCATAAAACCATTCCGACCTCCCCTACAACCTGCCATTTCCCTACCTCAAGTTGCACCAAGTGAAGCACCTATATCGTATCTTTTCATCGAGACCATGCTTGTTTTTCCACACTAGATATGACACTACCAACTACACCATCCCTATCCCTTTCCTATTCCACCATGTTAAAATTTACTCTTATGATCCAGTGTGCAACCGGAAGTGAAGAGTCCATCCATTCCCAAAGAGTGCACCAATTTATACTAGTGTTGGGAACATACACAAAATAGAAACCTACAAGCCTATCATGCAACAAAACCATAACTCATACACATCTATTGGAAAAATAATAACCATTCCCGACAACCCTCTACAAATAGTGTACAATGGCAGGTACCACTCCCCTGATTGTGACTTGAAACCGAAAATGGGCCACTCGAATTGTAGCTAATCCAACATCTAAACTCAAAACCGACGAACTTATCCTCTTCCAAAATAAACCACATTGAGTTTGGAATTCCGCAACAAATATCTTACTGCTTGGAATAACCATCCTTATACATTCCAAGATGTGAAAGAGATATTCATTCAGGGATTAACCCCATGTCTAGAATACTAAAACCATTACATGTCACATTATCACCCAATGTGTAAACACGCCTTTATGGATATTTCATAGCCATGTCCTTATAAGATTTAGGACACAAATAAGGACCTATGTCATAACGCTGTGTCTCTACTCAAGAGGGAAATTTGGGTTCATTCCTTCTATTAGTATAGACCCTCTAACCATATGTTACATCAATAGGCCCCGGAGTATCATTATGGGGTTGGACATCTACAAAAGCTTGACAAAAAGGATTTTTAAGACTACAATATTGTGAATAAGACAAATGAGGTTCTACTAAAAGAGGTTGTCCCTGATTAGGGACCTAATTGAGGAAAGGTTGTTGAATGGAGATCATTGAAGGAACCGTGCTCAATTCAACAATAGGAGCCTATTTCTCTTTAGGATCCTCCTGTTTGGGATTTCAGAATGGGAAATTGCAAATGAGATGGTCTTAAACTTGGCATTAAGGAACTGTGCTCAATTCAACCATGGGAGCATGTTGCTCTTTAGGATCCTCATGTTTGGGATTTTGGAATGGGAAATTTAAAATGATATGGTCCTAAACTTGGCATGAAAACCACATAGTCGACATATTTATGTACCAGACGTTCTGTTCATGAATCCCATCAACACTTTACTAAAACATTGAGAAAAAAAATCAATAAAGGCTCAGAGGTCAACATGGAGCCAAGAAAACTAAATCTAAAGTGGATTGTTGTGCATGATATCTATCCTCAGGGTCTAAATCAAACCTCAAGGACTACACATAAACACGTGAACTTGCAATTTTCCAAGTGCCATCTATCCTTGGAGTCAAAATCAAACCTGAAGGAATACACATAAGCAAGTGAACTTGCAATGTTCCAAGTGCCATACTACCTGGCATCTCTCAGGTCACTAACAGTGAAGAGGTAGTTACTAGGTCATATTTATGCTCAGAATTTGAAGGAGGCAACTAAAAATTAGGCCATAATTTGAAGGACTACTGAAAATTAGGCCAAAACTTAGAATTTTCCCATAGTGAAGGGGGGGGGGGGGCTTGGGAATTTTGTATCAAATATATTTTGCATCGAGTAGTCCCGACAATCCAGGAATTTTTTTTTCTTGAATTCCTACAGTCAGGGAAGAACCATAGCCATTCGACCAAACCCTAACTTTCTTATGATCATCATCATACACCTGTTGAAATGCTAGGTATCTGATTGTGGATTTTGAGATTTCAGAATCTTTAAATACCTCTTATTCAAACATTTGCGTGGCAATAAGGAGTCCAAATTTATTCATTCATTTTCAAAATCGAAACTCTTGGAATGAAATTACTCACCATTTTTGGTTCCCTGTGAATATTGGTTCGAGGTCGAGGTCTCCTTGTGTGCGTAATGGCTCGAGGTTATCATTCTAGTCCACAACCAATACAACTCAATAATATGCAGGGGTTGCCAAGAGAAGTTACACATCAAGACAAGACTGAGGTATATATATCCTTACATGCACAATGTCTCAAGGTATGGCTCGAGGTTATTTCTCAAGTCCATAACCGATACAACTCAAGAACTTGCAGGGGTTTCCAAGAGAAGTTGCACAATAATACGATATTGTGGAGATGAGCCAAAGCCAATGAAACAAGAGGAAGCAAACCGAAAAGGGAGAGGAAATAATTTTTGAGGTAATAATTTTAGAAATTAGGGCTAATAATAATTTAGAAATAATAATGTTAGGAGTAATAATTTTAGAAATTAGGGGTAATAATAATTTAGAAATAATAATGTTAGGGGTAATAATTTTAGTAATAATGTTAGGAATAATAATTTTGGTAATAATTTTAGTAATAATGTTAGTGGTAATAATTTTAGAAATTAGAGTTATAAGGGTTAGCGATTAGGGTTTATAAGGTCATGGTTTCGACATTAGAAATTAAATGGGTTAAGGGTTATAAATTTTATGTGTTTATCTCTCCATTGGTTATGGTATATAGTTATTAGTTAATAATGATTATATTTGTTAAAGGGTACATGAACTAGTGATTAACGTTGTTGGGTTTATAGGGTTTATGGGTAAAGGGTTAGGTGTTAACAATTATGGGTTTTAGGTGTAAGGGGTTAATGGACTTAGGAGTTACCAAGGTTAGGGATTAGGTGTTATAGATATAAGTGGTTAGGATAATATGGTTTTGTAGTTTAGTGAATTGGGCATGATAACGATTTTAGTAATATGATGTAAAGTGGTTATAGGGATTAGGGATGTCATCATCGACGATGATTATGAAAATGATGACTACGATGATGATGATGAAGATGACGATGAAAATGAAAATGATGATGATGACACTGATGATGACAATGTTGATGATAATGATGACGATGATGACAATGACAATAATGATGACAATGAGGATGATAATGATAATGATGACGTTGATGATAATGATGATGATGATGATGATAATGATGACCATGATGATGATGAAAATGACATTGATGATGATCATGACAATGATGATGACAGTGATGACAATGACAATGATGATGATGACGATGGTGATGATGACAATGATGATGAAAATGATGATTACAATGACAATGATGACGACGATGATGATGACAATGATGATGATGAAAATGATGATGACGATGACAATGACAAGGACAACGATGATGAAAATTAGGATGACGACAATGAATATGACAATGGAAGATGATGATGATGATGATGATGACAATGACGATGACGACGATAATAATGATGCCGATGATGACGATGATGACAATGATGACAACGACAACGATGATGAACATGATGTTGACAATGATGATGAAAATGATGATGAAAATGATGATGTTAATGACAACAATGATGTCGACGATGACGACAACGATGATGGGTTAGGGGTTATACATTTTATGTGTTTATGTCTCCATTGGTTATGGTATATAGTTATTAGTTAATAATGATTATATTTGTGAAAGGGTACATAAGCTAGTGATTATGGTTGTTGGGGTTATAGGGTTTATGGGTAAAGGGTTAGGTGTTAACAATTATAGGGGTTAGGTGTAAGGGGTTAATGGAATAAGGAGCTAAGGTTAGGGATTAGGTGTTATAGATATAAGAGGTTAGGCTAATATCATTTTGTAGGTTAGTGAGTTAGGGATGATAACGATTATAGTAATATGATGTAAAGTGGTTACAGGGATTAGGGATATCATCATCGATGATGATGATGATGATGAAAATGATGTCTATGATGATGAAGACGACAATGATGATGACAATGACAATGAAAACAACGATGAAAATGATGACGACGATGACAATGATGATGATGATGACAATGATGATGATGACGATGATGATAATGAAGATGATGACAACGATGAATATGACAATGACGATGATGACGATGACGAAAATGACAATAATGACGACGACAAGGATGATAATTTTAATGACTACGACGATGATAATGATGATGACGATGACCACATGATAATGACGATGATGAAAATGATGATGACGATGACAATGACAATGACGATGACGATGACAATGATGATGAAAATGACGACGATGATGACAATGATGATGATGACGACGATGCCAATGATAATGACGATTAAAATGGCGATGATGATGGCAATGATGATGATGATGACAATGCTGATGAAAATGGAAGACGATGATGATGATGAAAATGATGACGATGACGAAGAAAATGATGATGATGGGTTTCTAGTATGGTTTCCTTTTGGGGATGGGTTTATTTCATAAATGGAACCTCATGGGTGGTTTCTCCATGGAAGGTAAACTTCACACTAGACTCCCTTGCCATAGAATTCCAAGTTGCAATTCTAAAATCTTTTATCTGAGAGAGTTCTTATTTCGATGGCCTACAAATCCTAGAGAAACATGTGAAACTGTCCTAATTTTGAAAATAAGTTGTTTCTATCAATTTCAAAACTTTTACTATACATGTCGTGAAGTCATACTATTTTTCTCAATTTCAAAACTTCAGTTTTTCGTTCCTAAAATTTGACAATATTTGTTGGCAGAACATGTAATTCTATTTATGAAGTCGGTTTTACAAAAAAAAACCCAAACCCTAAACCTTGCAACTTAAAATAAACCCAAACCATGAACCAAGAAACTTAAAAAAAACCAAACCCTAAACCTTGCAAATCACCATTGTTAATTTCTCCACTCTGTGCATATTGACTCGAGGTTGGGGTATATTCCTTGCACGTAGTGGCTCTAGCTCCTACCAAGTTTTGTATTGGTATCCAAAGATTTTCCCAAGAATAAATCTACAAAGGCTTCCTCCTAAGGGAAGAAAACCAAGCCCCTGTAGTCAACAAATAGTGACCAAGGCCTAAGATGTTTCCCACCATCAAAACATGGTAACTTGCCCTATTTTTCCATTATTATTATTTTTTAATTTGTGTATTAGCACATTGTCTTCTCACCTTGCATTTGGTTTCTTGGATGGTTATGCAAAATTTTATCTAGGTTTTTGATTCCTTTAAAAAAATCATTGTGGATTGTGTTTATATTTAGGGAGGTAACCCAGTAGAGGGTTTTCATTCAAATCCTCAAGGTTTTTTTTAATAACATATTAGGTATTTTCTAAGAGAATCTAGGTCCATTCTACAACCCATCTAGGAGTGAGTGGGGATTATCCATTGTTTAGCCTTGTAACAATGTGTTTAATCTATTTGTAATTCCATTGAGTATGGGCACTATTAATGACTCATTTGAATCTAGTAACCTTCACGTGCTTATCTTGAGCTTGCAAAAATTTCCATTGTACATAATTAGAACTCAAGGTATGCAAACTGAAGATAGACATTAGACATGGGATTAGATGACTATGATGACAATGATAATGATAAAGATGATGACGATGATGATGATGATGAGGAGGAGGAGGACGATGTCAGTGTTGATTATGGTGATGATAATGAAAATGATGATGACGGGGATGATGATGATGACATTGACAATGATGATGACAATGGATGGCGATGATGATGATGACAATATTGACAATGATGATGAGGATGACAATGCTGATCACGATGAGAATGATGATAAAAATGACAATGGTGATGACAATGACAATGATCATGCCGATGATGACAAAGATGATAATGGTCACGGTGATGATAATGACAATGGAAGAAAATGATGATGGCATTGACGATATTGATGATGAAAACGACAATGATGGTGACTATGAAAATGACAATGACAATGGTGATGAAAATGACGATGACAATATTGATCACGATGATGATGTTGATGGAAGACGATGATGAATATGGCAATATTGACGATCATGATGATGACAATGACAATGATGATGGTGATGAAAATGACGACAATGATGAAAATGATGATGATGCCGATGATGATGAAAAATATCACGATGATGATAATGAAAATGGGATAAAATGATGATGGAATTAACGATCTTGAAGACGACAATGAAAATTATGACGATGACAATGATGATGATAATATTGATCATGATGATGATGACGATGGTGATAATTACAATGGAAGATGATGATGAATATGGAAATATTGACGATCATGATGATGACAAGGACAATGACGATGAAGACGAAAATGACGATGACGATGACAATGATGACGATGATGATGATGATGACAATGGATGGTGATGATCACGATGATGCTTATGATGAAAATGGAAGAAAATGATGATGGAATTTACGATCTTGATGATGACAATGCCAATGACAATGAAAATAACAATGATGATGACAATATTTATCATGATGAAGATGGCAATGTCGCGTCCAATTACATTCAATAATATCTAAAAACAATATCATTAAATGAATAATAGGAATACCTTAATGAGATCCTCTTGGTTTCAAGAATAATTTATTCTCTATTAAAAAGGTCCAACCATGTGAAGGTGGAATCTCATTTGGCCCCTCCCCCCCACTCACATCACTCTTAATTCACCATACCAAATCATGCATATTAATTTAAACAAAAAATGCACAACTAATAATTTATAATATAAATAAATTTTGTCCTAAAAATATTTACAATCACTTCTTTAATTTATGTTTCTTATTTTTCATAAAAGTATTCAGTAAATCATCAGTACATTGGTCTTCATCCCCTTCATCTGTTGGACCCTCTTCTAGCCTTTCTCCATGACTATGTGTCATCTCCACCATTGTAATACTTCTAGTAGTACGATGTACTAGTGGACGTTGCTGCACTACAGGGGCATCCACTACAAAAACATAAAGCGTTAGAAGGACATGATTATAAGTTATTATTATTCATATAAGAAATGTTTCATTAATATGAATATCACGACTATGTTTTTTTCCTAGAGGAGTAGTGAACACCATTGGATGTTGCAGGGTTAATGTCAATGATGATGATGATCATGACAATGAAAATGACAATGACGATGATGATGAAAATGACGATGACGAGGACAATGCCAATGATGTGATGACGCTAATAATGAGGATGAAAATGATGACAATGACGATGATGAAGATGATAACAATGATAATGACGATGATAACAATGACAATGATGATGATGACGATGATCATGATGACACTGCTGACGATGAAGATGATCATGACAATGTTGATGATGACAATGATAACGATGAAAATGAAGACATCCAGGACGATGATGACAAATGTTGATTATGGTGATAAAAATGACAATAACGACAATGATTATGGGGATGGAGATGACAATGATATCATTGATATTCTTCTTCATCCAACTCTACATATGTATCATCAGGTTCCGAATCGATGTTTAAAGGATTGGCCATATCAACATAATCATCAATGTCATTTTAGATCATAATATCATCGTCAATATCATCAGTGAGAACATTGTCATCTACATCTGGATGAACTTCTTCAACTTCTTCGTTTGACATTACATCTACCTCATGCTCCTTTGCATATTCTTCTTCTTCAATATCATCTTCTTTTGGTACATTATACTTTACACGCATTCCTCTAGGATCATATCTAAAAACATACGACCAACCTTCTTTACCTAGAACCTATGAATAAAAGAACTGCTCACATTGGCTTGGAAGAACATAAGTTTCTGTACCTGGCTCAAACATCCTTGTATTAACCATGGTAAATCAATTGGCATGCTCAATAAAAATTCTTTCGGGATCATGTTCATTCATCTGTAACTTGTACCATTTAACCTTGAACAGAACTAACTTGAAGGAATTAAAGTCACACTCAATTATTTCATTCAAATACCCATAATATTTATTTTCAGATATTGTTGGATGCATGTCACTTCTAGAGGAAACACTAGTGATATGAAAGACTGCAATTATCCCAAAATCATAGATTTTATTTTTGTCATCCAACTTTTTGATGAGAAATTTATGGCCATTTCACCGCATAGCCTTGTGGTGTTTCAACAACAATATGTTGATGTGTAAAAAATAAATCATTTTCAATAAATAAAAATATTTGGACTTATTATAAATTTATAAAAAAAGCACACCACATAGATTAATATAATGGAAAATAATTGAAACATGATGTGGTTGAATTATATGCTTTCCTGTTTATCTTTTAAACCATATGCTAAATCAATTTCCCTTTGAGTAAGATTCGTATCTTGATTATGATGAGATTATTTAAGCAATGTAGCCACCCCTTCCCATGATAACCTGTCATTACATGATTGTATACATCGATCTATCCATACCTTTATCCAATCAAGATTGTTTGCGATGTATAAAGGTAATGCATCCTACTTGTTGAGGAAAAGATATGAATTGATCTTACTCAAGAATTTTCAGACATTAGTTGGCTAAATCAAGGTAGACATGAATATCACCCTATGTTTATAGCCAACAAAAATAACGTCCTAACTCACAAGTATCAATTACGAGTGCTTAGGCTAGTCTTTTATCAACAAAAATCTCGCTGGAAATTCACTTTTTATGTAATTTTCTGAATATAACAGTTGCTAAAATAAATGTAAGAAGATAACTAAAGAAACGAAGATGAAAATCGAGACAGTTGAGACATACAGAAATCCTTTATTTCATTCCAATTCACCAAAGAGTAATTTTCTTTACAAAATCTCATATAGAAATCTTGAACCAAAGTCAAACTTAGACATCCCCGATGGAACATACAAAAGGACCTCTGACAGAAAACCAAAACTGAACTCTAAAAGCTAGATCAACTTGCCACATATTGCTACCCACTCGACTCTGCACAATAGCCTTTATCAGTCATGAAAATTAATTCACAAATAGACAAGTCTACACAGACTATCAAAGATAGATCAACACCTTTAAAAAACAAGTGTCTGAATGATTTGATTCAACCCTGAATATTGCTGTCTACAATAAGACCATGCTATCACAAAAGAGAATTAGGTTGTGATGAATATATGAATGAATGAAAACTGAACTATCTCAACATAAATTCAAAGAGAAAACCTTAGCATGCTTATGCTTCTATCCCCCTCTCGTTCTTCCCTTTCCTTTTTATTTTA
>JASDQU010301727.1:0-11164 GCA_032191745.1 Picea mariana
GACTTATCGGCATCTCGTCACTGTAACAAAGATAATCTCCAGGGTCAGGTACTATCCAGGGGTCGTGAGATGCAGGAAGTTCATGAATCGAGGTGGAGATCATGTTGATTGAAGCAACGGACGAGCATGGAACATCGGGCGGTGGAATGGGGAAAGTACCCATTAACGAAGAGTCTTTGATAAGGCCTACACCGATGTTCTCATAACCTGGTGGGGTTTTAGCAATGAACGGTACATTGCCATTACGAGTATCAGAGTTAAAGAAGGCTAATCGGTCGATATTGACGACCTTCCCTTGATGTGGGAAACGTACCACATGGAAAAGCGTCGACACAACTACGCACATGGAATTGATCAAGCTGCAGCCAAGCAGAAGATTCTAATCAAGGGGAGTGTCGAAGACTTCCACTTCAACTTGGACCGTTTTTCCTTCTAGTGTGATGGGCAACGAAGGAAGGACATAGTAGGGCTTAAAACCAGAGCCATTAAAGGCTTTGAGAGTGTTATGGGATTCATTCAAAGGGGGAGAACCAATGGCTTTTCAGCAAGTAAGAGACATAACACATGTCGGGGCACCCTCGTCGATAATGGTTTGACAAATGTTTTTGTCAAAGACAATCACTTGGATTTGGAAAGTAAGTTGAGGGGGTAACCTTGGAATGTGATCTTCCAAGTAAAAAATTATTGAATTCATATACGTCGGGTTGATTCCAACAATATCTTTCAGCAACGCCTTCCATTGTGTGAGACAACTTTGAAGGACTTCAAGGGATGGCATCGCAGAAGGTGCTTGGGCCAGATCTTCAACAATGTTGTAGTTCTCGGCAGCACGAGCATGTGGATTGAAAGTCAATTTCTGAATGACGCCCTTTGGGGGAGGTCGAAGAACTGTGTTGAGGCTCGGTCATTCAAGATGAAGAGGACCGTTGGTAGGTGGAGTCATGGGAGAGGGTTGTACCGAGGAAGGAGGTAGATCATCAACCTTCTCTTTAGAGGAAGAATAATCTTTGGCTCGAGTGGTGAGTGCAATGTCGTTCTTCTTTGAATCGCTAGTACACATCAATACGTAAGATGTAGTATAAGATGAGGGTTAGTCATGAATGACCGACTGAGCTTGTTGTTGAGATGGGAAGGGTTGGGACAAAACAGCCGGAGCAGGTGGTTTTGGAGCTCCTTCAAGGAACTTAGTGACTTCGGTGTGTCATGGACAATCCTTTGTGTAGTGATCACCACCACAGATAAGACAAGGGTATCGAGGTTTGTGCTTATCCCGATCATCAACAGGGGTAGTTTTGGTTCTCTTTGCTTGAGAAGTATTTTTTTCCTCCTTATTCTTACCCCTTCCCTTTTTGGATTTGTTTTTACCGGCTGGGGTAGATTGAACTGCATTTACCTCAGAAGTCTTTCCGGTGGGAGGGGTAGGAGACAGAGCATTTTGAACATTATAAGAAGCAGGTTTGGGTTTTTCACTTGAGGCAGAATGTGGTTGGACCTGGAAAGTTCCAATCACACTGTCGGCTGCATGCGAAGCAACTGGAGTAGTTGAAATGGCGGAAGTGGAAGGACAAGGTAAGTCGGGTCGTAAGTCGTAAAGGGTACCCGTTTGCGAGTAAACGACGTCAAGGTATTGAGCACGACTTATGGCCTACTCTTTCGTGACTACTCCACCCATGGTGATGTCATGACCGATGCCGTTCACAAATGATTTTGTGAACCACTCTACTAGCAACTGATCGGGGAGTTCAAGTTTGATGAGACATCATCTCCGTCGCCACTCATGAATGTGTTCGGATATATGAGTGGCTTTGTTTTGTTTGAAAGAAGTCAAAATCTTGGTCCCCACGTCATAATGAATCGGTAACTGGTAGTGTGTGAGGAAAGCCATAGCTAGGGTGTTGAAGTCAGAGAAGAAACCTTGTGGTAATTCTATATACCACTTCGCAGCAGAACCTGTGAGGGTTCATCGAAAAAGACGTAAAATAATAGAGTCATCCATCAACGAGTTGGATGAACACCAGAGGTGAAAAGTCATGACGTGATTGTTCAGGTCCTCTCCTTCTTTGCTGTCGAATTTAGGGATTTCTGATGGTAGCTTGGCAGGTATAGCAGGCCATTGGGGAGAGTGACGAATTGGATCATTTAAAATCCGTGACAAATCCAGAAGATCCAAAGTGGCCAGAAAGGGTAACTGTCGATTCACTTGCGGGTACTGGTGGCTTTGGGGAAGAAGCCTTGTCGGCAAACTAGTAGGACCATAAGCAGTCTTCATATAATGTGAAGACCCAGGCAGATTCGGTGGTGGTTGGAGAGGATATTAGCTCATGGGATTGTACCCTGGAATAGGGACGTGAGTTTGAGCAGTCGAGCCCCAAATAGGATTGAACAAACCTGGATATGGTTGGCCCATACTAGGGGGTATGACAGATGCAGCTGGAAACTATTGCCCCCCAGTGGATTAAGGAGGATGTTGTATCAACTAATTCCAATACTGGGCCAAGGAGGGAGGTATGTGTTGTCCATAAGGTGGGGTCGGTCCTCCTATCGAAGGTGGTGTTCCAATTGGAGGCAGTGTTCCAATTGGGGGTTGTGTTCCAATTGGTATTTGCATTCCAATAGGAATTTTCCCACTGAGAGGGAGTTGAGTCATACCACCTTGATGAAATTGTCCACCAACGGGAATCTAGTAATTTGGTTTGAATGATGGAATAGTGCCACTAGGATTAAGACTGCTAGTAGAAGACAAGGAAGGTACTCCAAAAGGAAATTGAGGGAGTGTCAGAATAAAACCGGGAAGAGAGTGCCCCAAAGAAGAAGGACCACGAAGAGAGCCAGATGGGGTTTGCGTAGGAGTGGGAATGGAAGCATTCAATGCACGGTAACTAGGTGGTAGTGTCAGAGTGATGTTGGGTGTATGCAGTGTGCTGATGGGAGAGAGAATAACCATAGTAAACCCGGTGTGAACACTCGTAGTATCTCTGTGATGGGCCATTTCGATAGGGATGGTAAAGTGATAGGCGATAGTAAATGGTACTGTCTTTGGACTAGAGATTTTGGAAATCACAGGTGGGGTGATTTTGGAAATCACAGGTGAGCTTGGACCAAAAAGATCCCATCGAAAAACACCCATAGACTAAAAAGGGACTTGCCCTTCTATGCTTGGAAAGGGTCCAATTGGTGATCCAGAAGATGAAACAACTAAGTCTCTGGAAGAATTTAGTCGCATAAATGGTCGCTCAGAATGAGGGTGAAGTAAAAAGTCCTCTCGAGTATTGGTAATTCGGAAATGTTCTAGAGAGTCAGTTCATTCCACTTGTGGCGTGGTGACAACTTGGACTACACTCTGTGGAGGAGAGCCCTCAGGTGAACTTGTAGGCAAGGGTTGAGAACCTTCTAGATGCTCTGGAGATAGACCCTGCATTCTACGTGAACGACATGGAGGAGCTATTGTAAACGAGCGAAAAACTTACGAATCAAACTTTGGTAAAATTTGGTAAACAAACAACACACACTAGTAAACAAAATCTAGAAAGCAACACCAAGCAAACAAGACCTTCTAATTCTAAAGCCACTAGTTGGTGATGAAATCCAACGTCGCAACAACGAGATGAGAAGGGGCTGGGCTAGGGTGAGAAAGTTACGTTGATGACCTACTTAATGGACTTACACCCTGGTGCAAGCTCCCACACATAATCGTGGGTATACCCTCCAAGGAGCTCGAGTGAGTTTGGCCAACGTCGATTCTAGGTACCGTGAAGACTTTCCCCTTCACAGTCACCTTGTGTAAGACCCTAGAAAGATAGGCCGCTAAGGTTACCACCGACAAAAATAAATCTTGGGTGGACAATCGACAGTCCGATCCACATGCAAGGGTAGGGTATCTAGCTTGAAATCAACTCAAAAGGCTTCCACTCATCATTGTGGGTATACCTCCAAGTGACCCTCATAATATGTGCAATCTCTACACCGATATCAACAAAGCAGGGTGAGTGACTCTGTCAATATCAATGCGACCTTGTGTTTGACCCTTGTGTGAGAAGGGCTTCCCAGGACAAGATGTTGTAAATGGAATTTGACACTCCCTAACACAAGATGCTATTGTGTGTTTTGTGCTTTAGAGAGTGTATCTCTCTACATATTCCAAAGCACTAGCCTAGCTAAATGTTGGTGTAATAGAGATGAAACTAATGTTATATAAGACTCTGACCCAACGATGCATGGATAAGAATGAAATAGAGCAATTTTCGTTCAATGAATCCTATGTACGGGAGGGAAAGATAAGTTTTCCGGATCAAACTTGAACGACAAGACACAATTTCCTTTAAAATGCAATTGCAACAAATCATGCAAGAATAACAATTCTCTATTGTTTCTTTTTCAATAATTTCAATAATTGATTTTCAATACCTTCGAAGATGAAAATGATTTTGAAAGAAAAATGTTTGTTCACTTTTGAAAAATAACCTACACCATGATGGTGAGAGTACAGAAAATCAAAAACTAATGAACAAGCAATAGATAGAAACCCAAACCATTCTTTCAATGGAAACAAAAATAACAAGAAAACAAAACTAGTCTTATCAATTGCATGAGCAAAATAAGTTTTCAAACAATGAGAAAATGATAAAGACAAAGAAGCTCAACTTTCAACTGATCACCAATTCTTAACCAAACAAGCACAGTTAGATTCCAAAATCAAGGAGTATATCTTTGTAGAGAAAAGTCAAGAAAAATGGATAGGAAGAGTCTTGATTTCCTAATACTCTTCGTGCACAAGAACGAAGACAAGAAAACATCAACCAATGGTCCAATAAGGTCTAATTAGGCACCTATGCTAATATAGGTAGTTGATCATGCCAAAGTCTTAAAGCAAAAATTTTGAAAAAATGGGTTCGCATGCTGAGAGTATTGCACAGTGTGAGAATAGGTCATTCTCGCAGGTGAGCTTTGAGTAGAGTGCGAGAACCTCGCACTGAACCTAAAATGCGGGTGCAAACTCAGTATGTTCTTGTAGGCCACTGTGGAGTGCAGTGCAAGAATGTCTGAAACTATTCAAATTTTTGGAAAAAAACACAAAATTTGAAGAGGCCTCTGGACCCAGAGGGTCTATCAGGGTATCCTGAAGACCCAAAGATTGATATGAATGGAGAAAGTTAAGGCACGAGAAAATGGCCAAGGAAAAATACGAAAAACCACAAAGAAAATGGGATATCTCCCCAATGGAGTCGCCAATTTTGTTATCGGACTAATCGGTAGGTGCGGACACTAACAGATCTCCCTAGATCCACCTGGATCTAGAACAAAACAGGACAGGACATGACTCTTTCTCTNAGTGAGAATAGCTTTATGAGAAAAGGACATGCGACTGTATCATATTAATTGAAAGTAGAAGATTACAACCTGATCACCTTGATGTCGCAAGCTCCCTTTCGATGGCTCTTGGATCCAACACACACACTCACTCAATCCTTGCATGAAGAAGATCAAATCCTCTTGATAGACTTGCTAGAGTCTCCAAGCTCCTGTTCAAGTTAGGTCCTTCACACAATTCTTTCACAATTTCTCCAATGAATCTTGCTTAACCTTTTCCATGAGAATTCCATCAATATATAGGAGAGAATAAGATGGTTACTTGGATAATAATGATCCCACAATATCAGGGAAACCAGTAAAAGGATAACCATTCGAATGCCAACCCATTCTTCTAGAAAATTCCCTTCTAGAACCATAAAGAATTCATCTTTTTCCAAGCCTTAGAATAAGTTCGCACCCTAGCTATGTAGCACAGTGCGAGAAGTTTTCACCCTAGCTTAAGGCCGCCTATGAGAATGGGTCATTCTCGCACCCTGGTATATTAGCAACCTGCGAACTCTCTTCAAAAGTATGTTTTCTGGGAAGAGATGAATGTCAATTTTCTCAGGAGAAAGTTCTTATGAGGAGCCTGAGTACACCATCATCAATACACCATCATGATGACCAAAATCATGGGTAACAAGAGGAATGGATGTCCATTTGGGAGTTGAAGGATCAAACTCCAATGGGCATGGAGAAGAGATAGATAAAGAAGGGAACATGATAAAAATCATTCAAAAGTTGCATAAATATTTCCAGACTCACCGAGAAGATAACAAAAAAGTTCATGAAGGCCAAGAAGCAACAAGGATTATTCAACATAAAGTTGATGCAGAGCTTGGAAAGAATAGAAAATAAATTGGATAAGGAGAGTGGCTCAAGCAAATCAGGAAGTTATAAAAGAACAAAAAGTGATATAAGACATCACTGACACTCCCCGAGGCATTCTAATAAGAGAGTACACAACAAATAAAGTCTATCCTCTATTAGGAAGCATCAGAGGTCTGGGGGGGATGAGCTGCGAGGAGAAATGAACAAAATAAAACCTCCTACATTTGATGGGGAGCACAATAAGGATGAAGATGCAAAAACATAGTTATTGGGCATGAGAAATTATTTTCAATTGCATAATTATTCTTCTCATGCCGAGGGATGAATTGCCATCTATCAACTTAAAGGTAAGGCATCCATGTGGTGGGATCAACTTGCGCAGACAAAACACATTAAAGAGAAAGATGTTACTTGGAAGGAATTCAAGAAGTATTTTGAAAAGAAATACTTGACTAAGGGGTACTATCATAAGAAAATGAAAGATTATTTGAACTCAAGCTGGGAAGTATGCCCATTGATGAGTATGAAAAAAGATTTTTAGAATTGTCGAAGTATGCTTCTTTCATCAAGGATGAGACAGTCAATATTAAAAGGTATTTGAGTGGTTTTCCACCATCCATTAGTGAAAAAATACAATATGATGATCCCAAAACATTGGAGGAGACCATAAGGCGATCTAAGTGCATATATGATCATCAAAAAGCAAGGCCAACTTTCCAAAAATCTTCGGAATACAAGAAGAAATTCAAGATGGATCAGAGGAAGAAGGGAATTAAGCCGCCATTCTTCAGAAATAATCCTCAGGGACAAACAAATTCTATAGAACCCATAATGATTGAGACAGGTGGTCAAAGGAAAAGGAAACCACTTATTCAATGTTGGGGTTGTAAAGGTGATCATATGTTTAGAGATTGTCCTCACAGAAGTGACAAAAAGAAACTTGTTCACAATGTTCAACGAGCTAAAATAGTGGGAGACATGGCGGAAATGTACCAAGGATCTATGCAGCCTTGGACAATAAGAAAGTAGAGTATCAATCAAATATGATTGAAGTGGAAGGTATGATCAACAACCAAAACATTACTATTTTAATTGATTCAGGATCTAGTCATATTTATATAGATCCTAAGATGGTGGAAAGTTTTCATTTTCCAAGAAGCAAGAATGGAAAATCCTGGTTTGTGTAGCTGGCTACTCGAGCCAAAAGAAAAGTTAATGAGATGGTTAAGTCATGTATAATGGACATCAATGGAATGAGCACAAGGGCATATTTGAACATGTTTCATTTAGGATCTTATGACTGCCTAATTGGTATGGATACCAACACCATACCATATTAGATTGTCATAAAAAGGAATTCACTTTCCTAGATGAGGAAGGAAATCAGAGAGCATTCCAAGGAATCTCTAGGGGTGTGACAATCAGAGAAATTTCAACAATGCAGTTGAATAAGTGTTACAGGAAGGGTTGTCAAAAAATTGCAGCTCATATGGAAGAAGCACCTAAGGATGAGGTGCCAAATTTGGAATATCATGCAATCCTAGAATATTTTGAAGATGTGTTCAAGGGGGTACCAGGACTACCCACAAAGAGAGATATTGATTTCTCTATAAATTTAATGCCTGGAACAACTCCAGTGTCAAAGACTCCTTACAGAATGAGTACACCAGAGATGAAGGAATTGCAAATGCAGCTTGAAGAGCTTCTGAAAAAGGGATATATAAGCCCAAGTGTGTCACCTTAGGGTGCCCCAGTATTGTTCATGAAGAAGAAAGATGGGACATTGAGATTGTGCATTGATTTCAGACAACTGAATAAAGTAACTATAAAGAACAAGTATGCTCTGCCAAGGATTGATGATCTCTTTTATCAATTGAAGGATGCAAGGATATTTTCAAAGATAGATCTCAGGTCAAGATACCATCAGGTAAGGATTAAAGAGGAAGATATCAGCAAGACCACCTTTAGGACAAGGTACAATCATTATGATTTCATAGTGGTGCCATTTGAGTTATCAAATGCACCAGCTGTTTTTATGTTCTTAATGAATGGTGTTTTCCAAGAATATTTAGACAAGTTTGTCATTTTTTTCTGGATGACATTCGTGTATATTCCAATTCAGAAGAAGAACATGAGCATCACTTGAGGATGGTGCTGCAAGTGCTAAGAGAACATCAACTATATGGAAAATTGAGAAAGTGTTCATTTTATCAAAACACAATTCACTATTTGGGGCATATCATATCTGAGGTTGGGATAACAGTGGACCCTGAAAAGATAAAATCCATTAGAGAATGGTCAACGCCAAAGAATGTGACAGAATTCATATACTTTGTGGGTATAGAGAGCTATTACAGAAGGTTCATTGAAGGGTTTTCAAGAATATCTCACCCCATCACTTCCTTGAAAAGGAAGGGGAAGAAATTTCAATGGAAAGAAGAATGTGAAAGAAGCTTCCAACAATTGAAGCAACTGTTAACCAGTGCTCCAATTCTGAGGATTGCAGATATAAATGAAGACTTCATTGTATGCACAAATGCATGTAAAGAAAGATCGGGTGGAGTCCTCAGTCAAAATGGGTTTGTTGTATGTTATGAATCAAGTAAGCTGAAGGAGAATGAAAGGTTCTATGTGTAATGTTTCATTCCCAAGAGTAGGCCAACAGGGAGTGACTTAGTAATCTGTGTTACCGTAGACTATACTCAATCACAAACAGGGAAAAAAATAGAGAAATAAGGGTGATTTGGTGGCTAAACGATGAATTAAGCCAAAAACCATAGGAAAAGTCACTTAAGCATAAGTCAACGAAGAATTAGAACAAAAAGGTGCTAAAGGGGGACTTAATTAATTAATTATTCACCTTTAGAGGAAAAGTGCCTAGCTTAAGTGAGGTCAATGGTGAATTAGATTTGGAAGAGTATAAAGGGAGAAATTTGACCTAATTCCTCATTATGCATTGTTATGATTTGATGTTGAGAGTTCCCATAGGAGGAAGATATTCGACTTCTACTATTTTGTGGATTTGTGGAGGAAACCACCACCATTGATAAGTTTCAGTGTTGAGAGACACACCCTAGCCCATCAAAGATACCATCTAGGTATTTCACTGTGCTATTCAGGAGTATCTAGTTATTAGTGTTGCGCAGCTCAGTGAGTGGGGGCGCAATTCAGATAGAGGGTTTGTGTAGCTTCATGAGATCAGAGCTCAGATTGTAGTTTCATTTTGACCCAGTTGAGATCTAGCCATGACGCATATATTGAGCCACTTTCCATCATATTCGGACAGTGGAATCCTTAAGAGCACATCATTAATCCATTTAGGGCGCAACTCTTTTGGAAGGACAGTTGGGGTTATAGTTAGAGCATTAGAGAAGATCTGGGGAAACCCTTTCGACCCAATTTTTCATTTGACAAGGTGATATCTTTGAGTCCTATAGCAGCCGATTCCATTGGTCGAATCATTTGGGGTGCATCCAGAGAGCCAGGAGGTGTGTAGACTCCCAGGGGACAAGATCTAGAGCATTATAGGCCATATATTTCATCTGAAAGACACCAGTATCATTATAGATGCCAGGGCGCTTCTATTGGGATAGTTTCTATCTCATTCTGATAGATATAACCTTCTAGACGAATTTTCCAGTTTTTAGCGGTTATCATGCGTCTCTGGAACTACCGATTTTGTCGATCTATCCATGCATGCATCAAATATTTTTTTATCTTCTGATCACATGTATTTATGTTATTTTCTTGTATTCCAGTGACGCTCCATAAGATATAACTGAAGACTATCTTCTGTATTTCCAGTATTTCATTGTATTTCCATGCTTGAATCTCATAATACATATTATTGGGCGGTTGATGTTCCTTATTTCCACATGCATCATATATATACTATTTAAACCAAAAAATATAACATGCACATAAAAAAACCACAAAAAATCTCAAGAACATAACTAAAACACATCAAGAAACCCCCAATGTATCAGATCTGAATATAAAACACATTCAAAAACCCCTAGTGTATTAGATCTGTGAGAAAAAACCCTATATCCATAGTAGATATCCTGATCAGCGGGATCGGGGATGTTTCAGTGGTATCATAGCTTTAGTCCTACCATATTGTGACTAAAGACGATGAGTACAACAGAAGACCCAGATGGCCATGAGCACGCAGGTGATGAATATGTCACTTACAACAGGTGCAAGGAAAAAAGGCCTAGGCATGACTTTCATCCTTTCCCTTCCAGTTTAGAGGAAGAGGAAGAGGCACACATAGAAGCAGAGAGAAGGGCAGAGCATGAGGCTGAGCGAGAGGTATAAAGGATGCTAGGAGACATATATGAGAAACCATAGGGTAGTGGTAAGGCCCCTATGGAATGAGAGGCTGCCTTCATGTAGGTTATCAGTGATATGTTGGTCAATCAACAGACCATGTCTTAGTCCTTGGATCAGGTGGATGATATATTGGCTATTGTGGGCATCCCGGGCACACAAGCCCCACAGGAGAACTCAGGGGCAAGCACTAGATGCCAATCACCCACTCACACATACACCTCTGCAAGTAGGATTCGCTGACCTTTGTTTCCCAGTTTCTAGAGGGCACCCTAAGTAGCATCACAGATTCCGATAGCACATAGACCACCCACTCACGCAGAGGACATTGCAAAGTATCGGAGGGAGTATGCAGCATTGGGCCATGAATTCCATTAGGATATGACCTTATTCGAGTATTGTCGACTCAGACTTAAGAACCTCCCTAGAGAGCCACAGAGAGGAGGGTCACAACATAAGAAGGGGAATAATGTTGAATTCATCTGAAAAGTTGGTAAACTCACCATACCTTCTTTCGACAGATCATCCAAATTCACCGCCAGAGCTTGGGTACAAAAGCTATACAACTACTACAAGCTCAACCAGATGACCAAGTCAGAAGCCATCAATTTCACTACCTTACACTTGGAGGTTGAGGCACACGAGTGGTGGT
>JASDQU010301728.1:2553-13835 GCA_032191745.1 Picea mariana
GAGTCATCCCTTACCCCTTTTAATAAAATAGTTTTGAGGATATCCTTACTTACATTGGGATGACTGGATCTTTGTAGATTGTATTGTATCCTTTCTACAAAGTCTTCTAGATTCTCGTTCTCTTTCTGCATAATTTTGAATAGCTCCTCCCTCTTCTCTCTCGTTCGGCAGTAGTCTTGGTATTTGTTCAGGAATTTTTGTTTCATTTGGTCCCATGTTGTGATTACATGGCCTCCAAGACTCATAAACCATATTAGTGCATTCCCTTTTAGGGTTGCTGGAAATAGCTTCAGTTTTTGAGCATTAGAAATGTAATCATAACTCCTACATAATATATCAAACTCAAACAGAAATTCATTAGGATCCTCCGAAGATAAACCATGAAAATTAGGCAATGCTGAGAGTGGAATGTTTTTCATGGGGGTCATTCCTCTAGGGAGATCGCCAATAGGAAATCCTAATGTAGAGAAAGAATTTTCATCTTTTACCTCTCCTTCTGCCTGTTCCTCGTGATGCAATTCCTCATTGTACTCATCCATGTTTTCCTCTGTCTTCTCCCCTGCTGCAATTGCTCTGTCCTCAATGTCTCCTACTAGCTTCTGGACTATCTCGGGACTCCAAAATTCTTTCCCTCTTCCAAAATTTGCTTGAAATGAAGGCTGGGAATTTTGTTTTCGAAGGTTTGGTCATTGAGCAGCAGATTCAGACTTCGATAAAATTTCGTCAATGTAAGTTTTTCTTCCTCCTTTTCCTTTTCCCTTGCCACCTGTAGGGTTAGTGTCTTTGGCGTTTTCCATGCAATCTTTTTATCTAAAGAAAAGAAATCATAAGTGATTTTGAAATCTATAGCTATCTTCCTCGGCAACGGCGCCAAAATGTTGGTCACTATAATTGCTTAATTGACTCAAACAACCAAGTGATACATAAATTATCAACCCAGGGAAGTCTTGTTATTTCAAAGATAACCACGCACTATATATGCTCAATTCCAAAAGAAACTTACAGTTGTAGTAAAAGAAACTATACTAATCACACTTGCTTTGCATAAATTGAAGTTCTGATTTAAATCATAGGAAAGCGACTTACCTATTGCAGATATTAAAGATTAATCTAAAGAATCCTGGATTACATTTAAAAATAATACTTGCAACAGGAAAGAACAGCTATGCTGCAACCAGAGAACAGGACCCTTATCCTCAAACAGAGACTTCAGTGCTTGTTTCTGATTAACACTCTTTCATGAAAACAGTAATGCAGAGAAAGTTAACTCTATCTAGTAGAGAACAAGGACATCTAATTTCTTCCTTTCTAAGCAGGAACTTTTAGCCCTATTTCTGATTAGCACACTTGTGAAAGGTAATGGAAATCTACAGAGAACAGGATGTTCCGATTCCTTCCTTTATGAGCAGGAACCCTTAACCCAGTTTCTTGCTAGCACACTTGCAGAGGTAATGGAAATCTACAGAGAACAGGATGTTCTGATTCCTTCCTTTTTGAGCAGGAACCCTTAACCCAGTTTCTGGCTAGCACACTTGCAGAGGTAATGGAAATCTACAGAGAACAGGATGTTCCGATTACTTCCTTTCTGAGCAGGAACCCTTAACCCAATTTCTAGCTAGCACACTTGCAGAGGTAATGGAAATCTACAGAGAACAGGATGTTTCGATTCCTTCCTTTCTGAACAGGAACCCTTAACCCAGTTTCTGGCTAGCACACTTGCAGAGGTAATGGAAATCTACAGAGAACAGGATGTTCTGATTCCTTCCTTTCTGAGCAGGAACCCTTAACCCAGTTTCTGGCTAGCCTCATAAAATCATCACACAAGATTGCTAATAAAAAGAATTACGAATTTCATTCAATAAACTAAGACAGAGTTCAGTAGTGTTTCATCAAAGAAAAATTCATTAAAAGTAGTGTTTCATCAAACAAGAGTTAATCAAATCATAAACAAAACTAACACACTTCTAAAACTAACGGGTGAATCTTGTGATGAAGGTGGGCCCTCCCTCCTCACAAGATTCCCCTGGGATGAAAAATCTTAGAGACTGATACTCAAAACAATTTTCTATTCATCTGTCAAAATATCATATTACAGTCTGAAAAAAATGCGTCCTTCTCTCTGAAGCTTTTCAATACATAAAACTTGCATTTCTCAAATGAAGAATTGCCCCTATTTAAAAAGGGAACCCCTTTGATACAATATATCAAAGATTACAATGTATATCTGAGTCCTATCTTTAGTCAGATCTTCTTTCTAAACCAGAGCAAGATTTCCTAGTCTTACGCAACAGAAATGCTATTACAGGAGCTGGATGAGATATGACTGGAGTAACAGCTTCTTCTCGTAGCTGTTGATGCTGTTTCAGCATCGCAATTCATAGGGTGTTTTAGCCACGTGAATTGCGCTCTTGGCTGTGTCGGCTTTGGTGCTTGTTGACAGCTGACTGTAACGGCTTCCTTTGTTCAGCATCGTTGGTTCTAGCGGTCTCCTCTGTGTTTCAGCATCTACAGCTCTGGACTGTGTAACAACTCTGTGTTTCAGCATCTGCGACTCCGGACTGTGTGACAGTTCTGTGTTTCAGCAACAACGACCTAGGACTGTATAGCCTCTTGTGTTTTAGCAACAACGACCTTGGACTTGTGTGACAGTTCTGTGTTTCAGCAACGGGGCTCAAATGCTAATCTACAGTCTAATCAATGGTTAAGTCCAAAAGTAATGTAAAATATTATGCAAAACAGATTAAACGTATAGTAATGAGAAGGGACGCTGTGTACCTTTGGATTGATCGGATAAAGTGATAGTATGAGTTTAAATATGATTGATCAAGAGTATAATAGTGGCAAAAAGTATAGGCAAAAAGGTGCATTGTGTGGTCCTAACATGTAGTTGTGTAGGCTCATCTTGTACTTCTATGCCCCTTGATGATAACGGCATAGTAGACACTGCACGACTAGAATAAAGAGCCTGTTGTACCCCTTTGAGCTCTTCCTCGATCCTGTCGAACATTATCTCCTCTTTGGCTTCACTTCGCTGCAAAATGTTCTTTGAGGTATCCGATACAACGATGATGATGAGGTCAATATCATCCACTATGACCATAGTCTGTAATGGAGGTTTATTGGCTCATGAATTATTATGCATTGAGGGTTTCTTTGGGGAAACCTTTATTTTCTTCTATGTCTCAACCTATGTAAGGGGATATTTAGGCGGTGTCACTTTTCCCTGTTTCTTCTTGTATTCTTCCCCTTCATCCTCTTTTTGGTCTACTTCGTCATCTCCTCGTACTCCACGTGACTCCGATGCAATTTCCTCTAATGCATTGTTTATTTCCTACACCTCTTCCTTCTTTTTCTTCTTACTGTTGTTGGGTCTTCATACTCTTCTCGAGTGACTACATGAATTCTGATGAGGTCGGGGTCATAGAGTTCTATCTCTTCAACTAGTACAAGGAATTATGCAGGCCATTCCTTGACTATTTTTTCCATATCTTCCTCGGTGAGTTTATAATGGGACTGGATCTCTTCCTTGTGTTGATCTCCGCACGCAGTGATGTAAATGAAATTCCTATCTGTGTGGAACTTCGCTATTGGCCTGAACCTATGAAGTGTATTCAGCGTCATGTGAGGGAAGGATTCAATGTCTCTCTTCAGATGCAAGTAGTAGGTGTGGAACATCACATTGGACTTCCATTGCTTCTCCATGTCTCTCAAATACCAGAGGGTAGTGAACCTCGCGGCTAGTGGTTCAGACGGTTCAACTTCTGGGAAGGATGTTCCTATTGGCATCTCCCAAGCGACAAAGGCAACAAGGATCATCAACTAGCTGAAGTGAAACTCATAGCCCTAGTCCAATGCTTCTCAGAAATCCTAATCCAACTGATTGACAAGGTAGCTCACCCAGTTCATATGCATCCCTTCAACGCATTTTCCTGCGAGGTCGACGACAAACCCAGTGACCTGCGTTGGTTTGTTCTTCCTGACAATATTACCAGTGATCAAATGGAAATCTAGGCACACTATGCCATTTTGAATGGAGGTTATCTTGTAGCCCCGCTTCCCTTTCTCCACATTTCCATAGATGTCTTTTATTCACTGCACCAGGTCATGATCTGCAACCTTCTCTGGGTATAAATCCTAAGGCTCTAGTCCTTGCATGCTCAATCCAGTGATTTGGTGGATTAGTGTCGGATCTGCAGTGTTGTGTTGATCCAACCATAGGTAGCCACCATGGAGGCATGACATGAGGATTTTAACGCATGCATTAAACTCCTGATGTCTGTCGAAGTGTGGTATCTTCATCACATTAAGGATTGTTGATCTTGCAATGTCCATCGTCCACAGCTGAGGGATTATCTTCGACTTCTTCCCCATTGTCTTTGACCAGCGATATCTCTCGATCTCTGCTTTTCCTGGGTGCTCCGTCTTTGACCAGCCTGTCAAAGTCCCAAAAATGGTCAAACGCAACCAAGGTTCTCCAAAACTTGGTCGAGGGCCAATAGGCCCCCAACACTCACTTGTGACTCATCCCAAGTCACTCTGATCTGGGAAAATCTGCTTTGAAGGCCTCGATATTGGCTCAAGCTGCCTCGACTTGTTTCTTTTCCAGATCCTCCTTCTTCGAAAATTCCTGAATGACTGTCTCGGTGATAGGTCCTTCCAAGCATTGTTCCATTATGGTGACCACTTGTTCCAGTTGTGCACCTTGTCCCTCGATCTCTTCATAACATGTGTAGGCTTCATCCTGTATCGACTAGAGTCTCTAAGTCACTTCGATGACTTTACTCTGGATGGCATGGACATCCTTTTGAACTGAGTTTTGTTCTTGTGACCTTTTCATCTTCTCAACCACTGACAGTACCTTCAACTGTGCCTACACTGTCGTTGCTTTTTTCTTTGCTTCCTAGAGCTATGACTCTGATATCCTTAGTTTTGGATCCTCTGCAAGCCACTCATAATTTTGTGCACTTCATTTGCTTAATTTCTTGCATTATAAGGCCAATGCCTTGATTCGTTCGACTATGCTCTGAGCATTTTTTTCCCTCTGATATTGCACTTCCTATGGAGTTCTTGGCACTGCTTGTAATTCCAGTTCTACTACTCTTGCTTGGATTTGTTAAATGACTTCAATGAGCTTCTCCACTTAGCTCT
This sequence comes from Picea mariana, assembly GCA_032191745.1. NCBI lineage: Eukaryota > Viridiplantae > Streptophyta > Pinopsida > Pinales > Pinaceae > Picea > Picea mariana. The sequence goes on from JASDQU010301728.1 coordinate 7,702, forward strand.
CAGTTGTTTCCTCTTCCATCTTTGCCAGGCTCGACATAGAGAGAAGTGATCTAGTGACTTCTTATTTAACTCCAATATCCTCTACGAGCAGTTGTTATTTTTCCTTTTGGATCTGTGCTTTATCCTCTGCAAAAATTCCCTAGAGGTCATCTTTCTCTTGCTGCGCAATCCAATGTTTCTCTAGGGCTTCCTCCTTTTCTTTCTTTAATTCTTCTGTAGCCTAATCCTTTTCCTCCTGGACTTGGTGAAGGTGAGACTCAATCAAATCTACTAATCTGCGTCGCTTTGCAGGCTCATCTCCTACTTCTATGCCCCTTGATGATAACGACACAATAGACACTGCACGACTCGAATAAAGAGCCTGTTGTACCCCTTTGACCTTTGCCTCGATATTGTTGAACATTCTCTCATGTTTGGTTTCACTTCGCTGCAAAATGTCCTCTAAGGTATTTGATACAACGACGATGATGATGTCAATATCATCCACCATGAGCACAGTCTATAATGGAGGTTTATTGGCTTGTGAATTCTTCCGCGCTGAGGATTTATTTGGGGAAAATTTTATTTTCTTCGACATCTCAACCTCTGTAAGTGGATCTTTAGGCGGTGTCACTTCACCCTATTTCTTCTTGTCTTCTTCCCCTTCATCCTCTTTTTGGTCTACTTCATGATCTCCTCCTCCTCTAGGTGACTCTGATGCATTTTCCTATGATGCATTTTTTATTTCCTGCACCTCTTCCTTATTTTTCTTCTTACTATTGTTGGGTCCATCATACTCTTCTCGAGTGACTACAGGACTTCTGATGAGTTCAGGGTTGGAGAGTTCTGTTTTTTTTTACTAGTACAAGGAATTCTGCAAGCCATTCCTTGGTTATTTCCTCCATATCTTCCTTGGTGAGTTTGTAATAGGACTTGAGCTCTTCCTTTTGTTCATCTCCATGCATAGTGATGTAAATGAAATGCTTTTTTGTATGGAACTTCTCTATTGGCATGAACCTATGAAGTATATTCGGCGTCATGCGAGGGAAGGATTCAATGTCTCTCTTCAGCTGCAAGTAGTAGGTGTGGAAAATCACATTGGACTGCCATTTCTTCACCATGTCGCTCGAATACTAGAGGGTAGTGAACCTCATGGCCAATGGTTTGGGTGGTTCAACTTTTGGGAAGTTTTCTCCTATTGGCATATCCCAAGTGACAAAGGCAACGAGGATCAACAACTAGCTGAAGTGAAATTTGAAGCCCTAGTCCTGTGCTTCTCGACAATCCTGCTCCAATCGGTTGACGAGGTAGCTCACCCAGTTCATCTGCATCCCTTCAATGAATTTTTCTACAAGGTAGACGAAAAACCCAATGACTTGCGTTGGTCTATTCTTCCTAAGAAGCTTACCAATGATCAACTAGAAATCTAGGTGCATTGCACCATTTTGGATGGAGGCTACCTTGTAGCTCTGCTTCCCTTTCTCCACATTGCCATAGGTGTATTTTATTCGGTGAGCCAGGGAATGATCTGTAGCCTTCCTTGGGTATAAATCTTGAGGGTCCGTTCCTTTCATGCTCAATCCAGTGATCTGGTGGATCAGTGTCAGATCTACAGCGATGCATAGATCCAACCATAGGTAACCACCATGGAAGCATGATAGGAGGAGTTTAACGCATGTGTTAACCTCCTGATGTCTGCCAAAGTGTGGTATATTCATCACATTAAGGATTTTTGATCTTGCAATGTCCATGGTCCATGGCAGGGGGATTATATTTGAATTCTTCCCCATTGTCTTGTTCAAGTACTTGTGTCGTGTGAGCATGCCATAGTTCTTGGGGTCTCCTAAGTTGAAGTCATTGATCTTCAGCATCAAAATCTGTCCTAAATCTGGTCCAACTACACATATCCCCTTTGGAAGGTATTCAGTGATCATTGTATAGTTGAAGTCCCCCAGAACACTATCATGACTAACCGTTACATCCAGAGACGGGATATAGTCTGGAAGGACTAATGGGATGAGCTTCGTGTTTTCCAAGTCATCACGATGCTTTCTTTGTTTCTCTATCATAGTTTGGGTGACCCATATTGATGTCCAGTCAATGGGGATGCTTGCACTCCTCTTTTCGACGAGGCTTGTACCCCTGCGGATAAGACCTTCTCAGCCATGAGGTATATTAGGATCTCTTCAATGAATTTCTCTATTTCTCTAAGGTTGCCCGACATACATGATTGAGATCAGATATCTCGGGTAGGTGGACAATCACTCAAGGTAAGCAAAATGAGTGGCGAGGCCTCAATAAGCATTGCGCGAAAGTAATTAGTTCTTTGTGGCTTAGACAATCACAATTGGAAAAAGTGTCCCTAGTAAGACATTCAATGGGTTCAATAGCTAACATCGTAACAGACTCCTCCAACAGGAAGGAATGCCTCAATAAATACAATTCCATCCGTTATGGTGTGGTCCCAATGGTCCAATGGTGAACGTTCCAGCAATGACTGTGTTTTTATCCATTATGGAGCATCATTTTAATGGTCAGGATTCCTCCAATGGTCATATTTATTCATCATGGCAAAGTGCCAGTTTGCGTTGTTCTGTTATTCCGACAAGGTTCAAGTTCTACAAACCTTCCTTCTGTGAAGTCCTCCCTAGAACCTCCTGCAATTTTTCTAGCTTTTCTTTCTTCTTATTGAGCTTTCTTGCTTTCTTCCATGTGATCTGCGTCTCTAGATTCCTCTTTCCATTCTTGTTTTTATCTGCTCCTAGTATAGTAAATTATCATTATTGAGGATCTTTCACAAGGTTCGAGGATAATACTTCTTCTCTTACTATTTCTAGAGTAGGTGCTCTACTCTCCTGCATGGATAGGTTCTTTAAGCCTTCTTGAGTTCTTTCAATTTTGGTAGCCAGGTCTCTGACCCTCAGTTGCTTTGACTTGTCCTCTTGATCTTGTATTAGTCTCGCTATTTTCCTAGCCATGAAATCCCTTAATTCTTTCTTTTTATGTTCTATGGATACCTCTTCTTCTTTCCTTCGGATCTGGTCTCTCTCGATCAAAGTCTTTCCTAAGAAAAGTGAAAAAGGAGCGTTGTTCTTAACAAACTTAATGAACTTGAATTCTTCTTCTGTCGATGCTCCATGAGAAACCATAGGTACATGGGCAAGTCTTCCACATACAGTTATCATATTTACTTTAAACAATCCTATTCCTCCCAATGAAGGAACCATAGAAGGCTTTCCTAAGATTTCCCAAGTACTTTATATCATGATGTTCACCTGTGTTTCTGTGTCCAATACATAGTCTATGTCAAAGTCTCATATTCTTGTTTCTATGCACTCTTTTTCTTTTAATATCTATGATAAACTGATGTCTCTGTGATCATTCAGTGTTTCTTTCATCTGCAATAATATAGCCTTAGATTCTTTCTGTTTCTTTAGTATATCCTTAGTTTCTTGACCTTCTTCATGGTTTTCTTGTTTCATGTGCATTTTTTCAACTTTAGCAATCATTCTAGGGAAATCTAAAACTTCATGTCTAGTAGACTTACAACAAAGGAAAATAGGACCTCTACCAGGGCATTCCTTAGCAAGATGTCTTGGTCTTCTCCAACTATAACAAAGAGTCAATCCTCTCTTTCTCTTAAACTATCCCCAACCTTTCATGTACTGCACACTGGGATCAGAGTGATAGACCTGCAAAAAATTATTTCTCGGATCCTGCATCCACTTGTTAGTCCAACAATTTTTTCTATGCATAGGGATAACATATCTTTCACTATTTCTATCAGATCTATTCATATCATATCTTCTTTCTTCTAGCTTTTCCCTAGTTTTCAGACTAGGAAAAAATCTACAAATCATACCTAGATCCATTCTTTCGAAACAAAAATTTCCACTTATCTTACCTTTATCAGAGCACAAAGATTTAGTATCTTACCTCTTTTCTTCATATCAAAATTCTCTTCTCAACAAAGGGCTTCACAAGTCAAGTAGAGTACTACGCACTAAAGCAACATATCTACGCACAAAGATTTATATTTTCTTTAGTTCTCAGCAATCACAGTTTCAGGTCCCAGCAATGGAACTATTTGTTTTCATTCGCATAGGGGCAAACCCAGGGTTCAACGCTTCAAAAATGCACCAAAAAACTCTAACTATCAGCCCTTTCGGCAACACCTACGAAGTAGATGAAGTCTCACCCGAGGTAGAGGTAGGGGGGGTTACAGAACTCAAGTGTCTACAACCTATTTGGGAAACAGATCTATGATCACAATATTTAACAGAGCACTTAGCAGTTAATATTCATTGGTCTTTAACCCTTTATTCCCATCACAGGTAAAACCTGAATTATAGAACAATGCAGTATTCGATACGATCTAATACATCCAAGCACTTAGCACATAGAAACAAATCAGATCTAGAATTCATTCATATCACTAAGCACTAAGCTACTCCATCATATGTATCTGCATACATAAAGATTACAACACTAAGCATAAATCATATCAATCACACAGAGCAGTCGCAACACAGGGTATACGTGGTTCACCCCTAGAGTGGGGCTACATCCACCAACTCTTCGTCTTCTTTATTATCTTCTTTCAATATTCTTACTTGCACATAGCTATAAAACCAACTCTGCATAGGATAGGATATCTACATGCACCTCGCCATTGTTGAAATTACTAAGGAAACTGAGAGGGGGGGAGGTGAATCAGTTGTTACTATGCTTAAATAATTTTAAGTCTATTAAGCCATTTTTAATCTTTCATCAAGTGACCATCAATATTATACATAATATGAACAACATAAGTAATGAGCATCAATCACACATAAGATATACACAGAGACAGATTTTCATGAGGAAACCCATAAAGGGAGAAAACCTCTTCTTCTTCAAAATGATAGGCAGTATTTTAAGTTCTGTACATCATCTATGTTTGAGAACCAACTCAAAGTGAGTCTACTACCTCTATTTTACAAGCTCCAACTTGTTGAGAGCACCAACTCTCTGGTTTCTCTAGCACCGACTAGAAGGAAGCACCAACTCCCTGAGTGTTCCAACACTGACTGGATGGAAACACCTACTTCCACTTATACAAGCACCAACTTGTTTGAGAGCACCAACTCTTTGGTTTCTCTATAACCCACTAGAAGGAAGCACCAACTCCCTGAGTTTTCCAGCACTGACTGGACGGAAGCACCTACTTCCACTTATACAGGCACCAACTTACATAGAGAAAACTCTGTGTTTTCCCAAGCACCACCATGCCACCCTATTTTCTAGCCACAACTAGATGGAGACTACAACTCCTGATATTCAAGGACCAACTTGAATATTAGAGGACCAAAATCCTCCCTAGCACCACCCTACCTGCCTGATTATAAATAAATGATTGAATAACCAAAAACACAGATAAATCGATTCTTACCACTTCTTCTCTGTTCTGCAAATCTGGTCTGCTTTTAACTGTTCTACAATTTTTCTATTCCTCTATCTATTCTGCAATTCTTCTCTGCTTCAAGTTGTTTTGTAATTATTCTCTTGCTTCTGTCTATTCCTCATCTATTACTCATCTCTGATTTTTATCTCACACTGCGCATACTGTAATTTTCCCTTTCTTACAGTTCAACTCATTTTTTCATTCAGGACAGCTAATGACACACAATCACTACGTGTTTATTTTATACACTACAACCCCTTTAGTTACCCATTAAATCCCTAGAACAACACTTCAGCAACTAAAATTTCAACCGTCCAAGAACCATGATTCGGTTCTGCTAACTTAATCGTAACTGAACAATTAATCATGAAGAGCAACAGTAGCCCTTCGATCAGATTTCCAAGTATCCAACACCATTGGATTACAAGCATAGGGTCTCGCGTTGATTTCTCCATTTCTCATTTCGGCATTTCGGCATTTTGTCATTCCTGTGGTGAAGAGTCTCGACTCTTCATGTTACGATCGCCAAAAAGGAGCTTAGCTTGGTGCTGTTGGAAGATTGATTGTTGTCATAGATTGATTGTTGGGTTTTGGACCGCAAGATTGATAAAGGTATTTGGACATGAATAAAAATGCACATGCATATACAACACCCATGAATGGATAGTATACATCATGTTGTTTCTGGTGGTATGTGGCACGTCACATGGAT
>JASDQU010301729.1:0-13834 GCA_032191745.1 Picea mariana
ATGTGAGTCTAAATACTAGTGATGAAGGGTATAATAATGACAAAAGGTATAGGCAAAAAGGTGCATAGCGTGGTCCTAACAATATACACCCAGGGGGAAGTAACACCTATTAGGCAACCCCAGAGAAGGATGAACGTAGCACTCAAAGACATAGTCAAGGAGGAAATCCAAAAGTTGTTAAATGTCGGATTTATCTATCCCATCTCCGACAATAAGTGGGTATCCCCGCTAGTAGTGGTTCCAAAGAAAGTGACCAGGAGATGGAGAATTTGTGTTGACTTCTAGGAACTCAATAAGGCCACTTTGAAAGACTACTTTCCTCTTCCTTTCATTGACCAAGTTCTAGATACCTTGTCCAAAAAGAATTATTTCTCCTTTCTAGATGGGTACAGCAGGTACAACTAGATTCTTTTAACACCCAAGGACCAGGAAAAGACTACCTTTACTTGTCCTTGGGGCACCTATGCCTATAGGGTCTTACCATTTGGATCATGTAATTCTCCTGCCACATTTCAACGAGAAATATTAGGGATATTCATCGATCTTATTCATGATTGTGTGGAGGTCTACATGGATGAATTCACAGTTTATGGAAACACTTACCAGGAAGCCTTAGACAACTTAGAAAAAGTCCTCATCAGATGCCAGGAAATGAAACTATCCCTAAGTCATGAAAAATGCAAAATGTTGTTAACTGAAGGAGTGGTTCTAGGACATCATGTTTCATCTGAAAGAATAAAAGTCAATCCTGCAAAGATTGAGGTCATTATTAGACTTCCACCCCCCAAGACTCAAAAAGAGGTGAGAATCTTTCTTAGACATGCCGGATATTATTGACGGTTTATTGAAAATTTTACAAATATTGTTGCACCTATGTTTGGATTATTGATAAAAGATGTTGATTTTGTCTAGAATGAGCATTGCCAAACTGCCTTCGAAACCCTGAAAGCTAAGTTGTTTGTTGCATTAGTTCTTAGAGGGCTCAATTGGACTCTCCCATTTCATATATCCACTGATGCCTCCGACACAGCAATAGGAGGGGTATTGGGGCAAAAAGAGGACCAATAGTCCTATGCCATTTATTTTGTAAGAAAGAACTTGTCCCCTGTCGAGTTGAACTACACAGTCACTGAGAAAGAGTTATTGACAGTTGTTCATGCTATTAACAAGTTTCGTCATTACATTACAAGTTATGAAGTATTTTTACACACCAACCATTCCACCATTAGATTCCTCATGAATAAATCTATAACTAATGGCCGAGTGACTAGGTGGCTCTTGTTATTGCAAGAATTTAATATTACTGTGCTTGACCGACATGGAAAGGATAATGTAGTAGCTGACTTTCTTTCCCGCATAAAGAATGAGGATGATGATATCCCTATAGATGATATTTTCCCAGATGAGCATCTCTTTTCCCTTTCTATCAATACCCCATGGTTTGCATATATGGAAAACTATCTGGCTACTAGGAAGTTACTGTCTCATTTGTCACCTCATGAAAAGCGGAAAATTATTACACAGAGTGCTAATTACTCTTGGGTTGGTCATTATCTTTTTCACGTAGGTCTTGATTTGATTATTCGTAGATGTGTCCGAGAGGATGAGGTACCTGAAATACTACAAAGTTGTCATGATGTACCATGTGGTGGCCATTTCTTTGACAAACGTACAACATATAAGGTGTTACATTTAGGTTACTGTTGGCCTAGCATTTTCAAATATGCTACCAAGTATGTGAGAAGTTGTGATAGTTTCTAAAGGATAGGTAGACTTACATCATCTGATGAAATTCCTTTACATGCCTAAGTTATGATAGAACCCTTCGAAAAATGGGCCCTCAACTTTGTAGGACCAATTTCACCCATGTCTCGTAGGAAGAACTATATCTTGGTTTGTATGGACTATGTCACCAAATGGGTAGAGGCAAAAGCCCTATTCATGGCCATAGAGAAGTCTGTTGTCAAATTTATCTATGAAGACATCTTTACACACTTCAGTGTCCCTTGTGAAATTGTTACCAACCAAGGCACTCAATTTACTTCCAAGATGATGAAAGAGCTAACAAACAAATATGGGATCAAACATTGTAAATCTTCTCCATACCACTCGCAAGCCAATGGTCAGGTAGAATCCACAAACAAAGTTATGGAATCCATCTTGACCAAGACTATTCAGTTACATCACCGAGATTGGGATGATAGGCTCCCAGAGGCTTTGTGGGCATACCGAACTACCTGGAGAAATAGCACTGGGCATACCCCTTATGAGATAGTGTACGATAAACAAGTACTTTGACCAATAGAATTCCAAGTAAGGACCTTCTATATTGCTGCAGAATTAGGATTGAACCTGGATGAGTTTCAGAAGCAACGAGCCCTATAATTGAATTAGTTGGATGAAATCAGGCAAGATGCTATCCAACGGATGATATTAGTCCAAAACCAGAGGAGCAAGTGGCATGACAAGTTTATTAAAAAGAAACACTTCCAGCATGGTGATCAGGCCCTGTTGTTTGATTCCTGGTTCAAAACCTTCAAACGAAAAATTACCACCCATTGGTTGGGCCCTTACAAGGTAGACACTGTATATGACAATGGAGCTGTAAAAATTAAAACAATTGACGATGGACAAGTCTCCTTTGTGGTGAATGGACATCGAATTAAATTTTATCATAAGCCCATTTCCAGAGAAGATTTTCTACAAGTCATGACAGCTGACAAGGCATTGGCCTTAGTAGATGGGGAAGCCCCCCCTTGTTCTTGAAAAGTTTTTTTTAAATATTTCCTACTGTATATATGTAAATAGTTTTTGTTAATAAGTCAATTCTAAGAGGTTTCTGTAAATAATTATTTCACCAAGCGTACACAGTTTCAAGGATATTTCATCAAAACATTGTTATACTTGAATTTTGTGTCTGCTAAATCATCAAATGAATAGTGACTTACTGTAATTAGCCAGGTTTTTGCAAATTATCATTTTTAAGGCATTCTATAACAGTTTCTCTTGAAATGCTTCACCATTGTATAAGGAAGTGATACCATAACTATCAAGCCTAGAGGTCTCTCGTACAGTTTTTCCAAGAAACCTGAGTAAGTAATTCAAGTGTCTTTATCAAAGAGTAACAGGGAAGTCTAATTAGCAGTTAGTCATGGAAACATCACAATAATTACTAAAGAAGAAATTAAGTTGAGCCTAGAGATACCTTTATGTTCTTTCTCAATGGTACCATCCACTACACACTAAATAGCTTGATTATATCATATCTTTAGTTAGGCCACATCCGCTTAAGTACCCCTTACATCATGACAACCACAAAAAATATAACGGAACATCATATTCTAACATAAATACCATCCCAATTAAAAAGAAAAAGAAAGAAAAAGTTGTTTCAGAGTTGTTCCCCCATCTTCTTGCATAAGCAATATTATACTAATATCTTAAAGGATGGAGGGCCAGTCTCTGAGGGTTTAAGAGGATAACCCGTCGGGATACTGAACAAGTCTGCTGGCAGCGGGTATTGGCCTATGGTATGACTAGGTAATCCCATCGGAGTACTGAACAGGCTTGCAGACAGCAGGGCATTCTACCTAGCGAGGATGATGATCTGACAAAAATAAATAATAAATCTAAATTTGTCCTGATGTACGACATTACTTGTACACAAAGATGACATGGAGTATGTGTGGTTAAGCTAAGGTTAATGAATCTCATCAACTTGCCATTGGGAAATGGCTCTAAGACTATATTGAAACTCTCTTGCCTACCTCTTCTTATCTAGGATCTCTTATCCTATAGGTGGGGCCATCTCCTAACTGTCTCGTCGGACCAATCTATGAAATTTTATCTTTACACTTGACATACTGTAAATCTTCGGCTATTGGGGGATACTGACTAGTTTCCTATACTTTTGATTGTGAGGTGTCACAATACTTAGGTGTGGGGGAGGGGTTCATGAGCTGACAAATGATCATTGCCTAGAGAAAGGAGTCTTTGCAAGAATTTTTGTACTATTACCATGATACAAGTTATTACATTGATAGTCATGTTATTTTTAAATGCTTAAATCCTATGTGCTATACATTACTGAACTCATGCTTAACAGACCACTCTTTATTGGTTATCTTCCATTACAATTTGCATACTGTAGGTTTGAAAATACATGTTTTATGCTTGCTATAACCCGTTCATTATAGGTTTTGAAACTATATGTCATATACAAGAAGAATGAGTAAGCATGAAGCACTCTGCCTCTGCTCATTAACCATTATGGTTGTCAAAAACACTTCAAAATTGTAGGTTATCCATTAAAAGAGGCGAAAATGCACTTAACACAAGGGTACCGAATGAAGTATCGGATGAGATGTTGGATGAGGTGTCGGATGAAATGTCGTTTGAAGTGTCGTTTGAAGTGCCATTGCATTGCATACCAGTAACTGTCCTAGATTCCAAGGAACTAGAATTCAATCACATTTAATTAAATTTGTTACAAGCATTGATTAAAAGATTCTTCATATGGTTATGATCAAATGTCTAAGTCAAAAGACTTGGACATTGATCTAAGTACGCACCACTCCATTGCTCCCAAGCTTGCCATCAAATTTGAATCTCCCACACATGGCAGCTCGCACGCACATGTGGGCAATGTACTCCACCATAAGAACATCCAAAATCGGGTTGGGCACTCTATTGTTTCATTTTCCCTTTCTATTTGCTCTGCCCTGCGTTAAGGAATTGCACCCAACCTCTGTCGAATTCACCCTCTGTTCTAATCACACTAATATTGTGTTAAACCCGTGCCATTTCTTGGCCTATTTGCACCCTTTCTTGGTAAAATTTGCCCTTTGTTCCAATTGCCCTCAGACCATGCCCAATTCGTGTCTGTGGCTTAATTTCTCCCTTACTTGGTGAATTCAAACCCTATCACAATGCCCAATAGATATGAACCCTCCTCCTATGTAGACTTCTTTGTCATTCCAGAATTTGCACAGTGTAGGGAAGTGTTCTTGTGTGTTGGCTGAGGTCTATTTCTGTTGAGTTTGCAAGGCCATGATGATGATGTTTCTATGCAATTTGCAGTTAGTTTTGATGGCAAGATAGCACATGTAGGGTCTCTCAATTTTGCAGTCACGGAAGAGTCAATTGTTGCTGCAACAAAACTTCCAAGAATGGGAGATAGGTGGTTCAAGAATCATCAATTGTCACTCTCAAGTTACAATAGAGTGTTTAAGCCCGAATTTGAGAGCATTTCAGGAGTGAAAGGGTGTGATAAGGAGTGGATAAAGCCAGAATTGGTCAATCCCCTTATCGTCATCACAAGGTTAATTACATGTGAAGGTAGATACTCCACCTTCAAAGCTTGTCACTTTATATTGTTGGCTCATTTTTTGTTCAATAAACCTTTAAACTTCCCCTTTTATTTTCTCAAAAGCTTGGAGAAAATGTCCTCTCAAGTGAGGAAAAATGTGACCAACCCCCATAATAGTCTATTCCACCACGGTTTGATCAAACTCCTCGTTCTTACCAAACTAGAGAAGAAAGGGAAAAGTTGGGATTCCTTAATCTACCAATTTGCAAATCCTCACTTGACAGTTAAGACTGGAAAAAAGCCACTTAGCCTAAAAACTATCTCTCCATCCAAGCCTCACTCTCCAAAAACTCCAAACTCCCTTGCACAAACTCCCTCTTTACTGGAAAAATACCAAAAGATTGTTGATATTCCTACTTCTTCATCGGGGAAAAAAACAAAGAACAAAGACCAAAAGAAGCCTATTGTTGACCCCCCAATGCCTTCATTTTCTATTGATCCTAAACCTAAGAATCCCCAAGAAGTAATGCAACAAGACTTTCCCATCATTCCCACAAACAAGAGGGGAGCCAATAGATTTGGTAAGGGACCCTTTCAAAAGAGTACCTGGAACATAAGAATCAAGCCTTATGCAAACCCTCCACCTGCTTCGGATCCTATCCAAGTATCCTCCGACCTTGAGAGCCCTCATAAGCAACCTAGAGAAGTCTCTGCAGATGGATTAGAGCCACTAAGGAAAACAAAATCAGAACCTACCTCACCTTTCCGATCTCCCATCACACCTACTTCACCCATGCCCACTCTTGACCCTAAATTTGATAAATTGACCACATCTCTCAAAGGACCTAAGCCTTCCTTGGAGATCATTGATTCTGCCCCAACTATAGAGGAGCTACAAAGAGAAAACCATCAACTTATCCAACAATTAGAAGAGAGGAAGACAATAGATGCACACCTTCATCATGAAAATGCAGTCCTTCAGGCAAAAGTTAACTCCCTTCAATGGTTGTTCAATGGGATGACCCAATCTAACCGCAGCTTAAGAGCACAATTAAAGCAACATAAGAGGCACAAGGCTAATCCTACACAGCAAGAAGGAGAGGCTTCTAAAGCCGACCCTCCTTAGCAAGCCTAAGTTCTGAGGGGTGACTTCTTTTTGTTTGCAGTGGGACCTGCAAAATCATAAGTGTGGGGGTATGTTGGGCCCGAGATATGATCATATTCATGACGTTATTATACACTTTTTACCATATGTACATATGTGTTTTTATCTTTCAAAGGATCTTTTTGAATAATTTTATGATAAAATGGTATAATCTGCATGAGGTACGTATAATTCGTGTTTTGTGATTCAATCAAGTTTAATTTATCATATTTTATGGTTTTCAAGAGTTAATTCATGTTTTTCTACTATTACAAAGAAAAATGCACCATGTTTCTTGGTCCAGCACTTGATCCGACACTTGATCCAGCACTCGTTCTGGTACTTGATCTGGCACTCGTTCCAGCACCCAGTATTGCACAAAAACACAAGGCGAGTTGGAGGTTATGGTATTGGCGGCCAATGGTGGACAAATTGGGCACATGGGTTTTGTTTTTCATCACTCCCTCTAGCTACTAAGCTCCAGACAACTCATTTTTAGTTCTCCAAAGAAGGCGATTATTGGCTTACTCCATTTTGATAGTTAGAGCATCATTTATTGTAATTTGCCGAATTTAGAGGTGGTTCGACCTTCCTGTGGTCGACCACTTGGTTTGTAAATGTTAGAAATACCACTGAGGTGGTCAGATGATTGTTAAGTAGAAGAACCAAGTAGCATAAGCATTAGAATTGTTAGAAAAAATGATTTTGCTCTGTTTGAGTTTTTACATTGCAAGAATAGTGCCAGAACTGCATTTTTTACTTTTATGGTGAATTTGGCCTGCTGAAGTTCGTGGTGTCCTTGTAGAGGGTAGCCACAAATTGATGGGGGGCCCACCAGTAGTCTGGTGATGTTTAGTGTGTTGTTTATATATTTCATAATTTAAATTGTCTTTTATTTCCTGTACATGCATGTTTTATGTTTTAATTAGCTAGTTGTGATTTAATTGTTTTATTGTTCTTTTGTAGGTTAGTGTGATGGATTATGTTAGCATGAATTAGTTTTGTAGGCTAGGAATAGACTTGCAAGTCTCTACACTAACTCCATATGCATCTAGATATCAGATTACACTTTTATTTATTTTCTTACAGTCAAGTTTAAAACATAGTTGTTTTTAGAATAAAACAGAGTTCTATTTGGGTTTCATTTGACAAGGATCTTTGATGGATAGATAGAATTAGTTCCAGTTTCTAGTCATAGCTTGCTTACTTCAGTTTATACAGATTTCATTTAATTAGTTGTTGGTTAAATTAGATTGTCAATTTACTTTTTAATATCATGCTTTAAATTTCTGTTTTTAATTATTTCTTTATTTTACTTTGAATGGTTAGAATAGACATATTGTAGTTTTATTTCATGCAATTTCCTTTCATAGATTAAAATGAAATTAAATTCCTTAGTTAGATAATGATGATATCATTATGTTGTTGATGGTTTATACATGAATATGCAAGGTATTTAACATTACTTTTATCATGGCTAAGTTTTCATTGGACTGTTTACTTCACACCTTTCATTTTGCCATTGAAATTAGTATTGAGCTTATACCATTAGAACTATCCTTTGTGGTCAAGTGTCATCGAGATATCATCCATCACCACTGAAGGCATTCACACAACCACCAACATTATATTTGAGTGTTTTGTAGATTAAAGATAGTCTGTTGCTTTTGTAGATTAGAAGAGATAGTTTCTTGTTTTCATAAGTTTAGTTGTTAGTCTTTCCTACTTTCAATAGAATAGATTTCCTTTCATGTATTGCATTGATCATTTAAATTTCCTTTCATGCAAGAGAAATAGTTTTGCATTAGGCATTTAGTCCACTTGCCTCTTAGGCTAGGTAGTTTTTCAATGAGAAGTCTTTGCTTACTTGCCTACTTGCTTTCGTTGTTTTTGCTTTTGTTTTAGTAGGTTAGTTAGGTGTCTTTGCTTGCTTGTCTATTTGCTTTAATAGGTTAGATAGGTTCTTTTGCTTACTTTCTTATTTAATTGATTTCATAGGGTAGTTGCTCACTGAATGTAAGTTGGCAAGTTAAAGGTAGTTAGTATGCTTAGTAGTTTATCTTTACTTACTATCATGAACTAGTTTGCTTTACATAGAGTTTTCATTCGCTTTCTTAGGAACTATCCATCATTCCTTGGCCCAAAAGTACTTAGGTTACCTAGTTTCAAGTTGCTTAGTAGGCTTTGTTCATTAGATAGGTTTTCTTGAGTAGATTAGCCCTAGATAGATGATTTCTATAGTTAGACTATACTCCTACCAACCTTTTTACCTTTGGCATATATTTTGCTACAACTCTAAGTTTACTTACCTCAGGTTGACAATTTAATTGAGGGTAGTTTAGTGTCTTTTTTTAGTACATATAAATCACCTAACACTGGGCACAAAAATCCTCTCCATGTGACCACTGGTTGTGCCCATACGCCAACCAAAAAGGCTCTTCACGACTTCGCACATCGAAAGTTTTGCTGCAATTCACCCTGACTCTCCCAACTCTTGAACCTAAAATGTGGAGCCTAGAAATGCTAGCTCGTTCTCTTATCTTCCACTGATGTGACCACTAGATGTGACCACATGCAAACCAAAAAGGTGTTTTGTGACTTTGTGCTTTAGATATTATGTTCTGAGATATCCTGACTCTCCCAAACTCCTAGCCCTCGAACTTTGGTTGCTTCATATCGATGATCTAGATCTATCCTTCTATCCAATGGTTGAGATCGAATCACAAACTCTGACATTCATCATGCCAGATCAACAGTCCATGACCCACAGTCATCTGACGGTCCAAATATCTTCTCTGCACTTTAAGACTTCACGACTCACGATGTCAGAAGTTAGAGCACTTCCTTTCTTTGAGGTCTAAACTCCCAAAATCTGCCGTGTCAGATAAAAGTTCCACAACATTCCTCGATTCAATGGTTCAGATCTCTCCTTTGTAAAAATCCTGAACTCTACCGTGTCAGATCAACGGTCCATGATTCTTTGTGATCCGACGACTCAGATATCTCCTTCACGAATAGGGACTTCGCAACTTTGTGCTTCAACTCTTGTCTGATCAACATCCCATGACATTCCTCAATCAATGACTGTGATCACCTTTGCAAACTCGGACTTCACGTTTTTTTGCTTCTCCTATCTATGATTTCCTGATTTGTGAATCAGTGCAATGTTGATCTCTCTCCACGTGTCCTGCCTCAATGGACGACCAGGATTCCTTTGAAGCTTTGGAGTGTTGAATGACTTTTGGGATTATCCTCCTTGCAAATCCACTGGATCTAATGGCCCATGGATATTAGTTCCTCTTCTCTCCAAGGATCTCTATCGTCCTTTGAGATTATCGATGGCTCCTTGCCAAATAACTCGGCGTCAACCCTTCTGAGCTTAACTCCACGAGGTGACTTCGACCCTCATCCTTTCTCTGAACTATTCCAAGCCTCTATCCCTCTTGAGCTTGATTCCTTCTGCAAACTCACAGATTCTAAGGAATCATGTGCATTCTCCTTGCGGCCTTCATGATAACCTCTCGCTATCTGAAATCTCCAACTTTGTGCCCTGTGCTCATCCTCTTGAGCTTATAGACAATAATTTCTCATGGTCTAGTCATTCTCAATGCTATAATTGTTGCTTTCTTGTTTCCCATCATTGTTGCCAATATGCCACCGTCGTTGTTGTTCTTGCCATAAATGAAAACATCATCGTTGTTTTTCTTTCCATCAATGACAAGCACAAACTTCCTGTAAACATGCACACACTCTTCCTATAAACATGCCAACAATATACCTCTTTGGCATTGATGGAAACCCTGAAAGGTTGAACTATTCTACTTAGACCTCCAATTGTAGCATCTAGACCACACCTTTTCTCCCCCTTTGACATCAATGTCAAAGAAAACATGCTCCCCCTCAGCTATTGCAGTACTTTTTGAAGGTATCAGATATTCAACCAACACAAACTCCCCTTGATAGGATGGACTCTCTTAGGTGAGAGAAGGGATGACACCCAGCTTTTGACAGAGATATTCAAATGGTGTCTTGGCTAGGAGTTTAGTAAAGATGTCTACAATTTGTTATGTGGTTGGAATGTAATGAGCCTCAACAATCTTATTGGTGACCTTATCTCTCAGAAAATGGTATTTTATGGGGATGAGCTTGGTCTTGGAATGAAATACAAGATTCTTGGACCTGTTCATCTTCATCTTCAACTGTGTCCTCTGTAGTAGACTCAATATTGCTCACCTCTCTTACTGGAACTCCTTCATGAACCTTTAAATCAATGCAATCAACTAATTTATACAATCTTTCATTAAATCATATTTATCCTTTACCATTGGTAGCATATCCTAAGAAGACGCCTTGATCATCCCTATCATCATACTTGCCTCTCAACTACTCCATTTTGTTGTGGAGTTCTTGGGATTGTGTATTCTCTCCCGATCCCATGTTTATCATAGAATTCATTGAACTTACTTGACATAAATTATCCTCCTCTATCTGATCTTACTGCCTTTAACCTCTTGCCTGTTTGATTCTCAGTTAAAGCCTTAAATATTTTAAAATTCTCAAATGATTCGGTTTCTTTTTTGAGAAAAGAAACCCAAGTGAGTCTGGAGTAATCATCAATGATCAGCATGAAGTAGTTTCCCTTCCCTGTGCCTTCCTGTCTTGATGGTCCACATAAATCCATATGAACTAATTTGAGTGGTTTCTTTGTTGAAGTAGAGCTCTTTGGATTTAAACCGTGTCCTAGTTAGCTTTCCTACTTGGCAGGGTTTACACACAGAATCTTGTGGCTTTGATAATTTTGGAAGATCTTTTACTGCCTCAAGATTTTTTTTGAGCTTGATTAAGTGGTCAAATTTTAGATGTCCAAGTCTGCTATGCCATAGCTAGCTTTCATCATTTTTTCTTAGATGACACTCTTCTCTATCTTCTTTCAGCACACATGCATTATTATCTGTCCTTATGCCTTTAGCCACCACTTGTCCTAAGTTTACAGTCTTTACCTTACAATCTTTGGAATTGAACACCTCTTCATAGCCTCTGTCACACATTTGAATTACACTGAGAAAATTATGTTTCATCCCATCTACAAGAAGAACATCCTAGGCATTTCCTTTTCCATTACTCAAACTCACCATCCCTTTACCCTTGATTTTACCTGGTTCATCATTTCCAAAGGTCACATTTCTTGTTTTTCTTTTACTTATAGACATAAACTTATCCTTTTCTCCAGTCATGTGCTTGGAAAATCCACTGTATATATACCAAGGGTCCTTTTGTTTTTGAGCTGAAAGTACTAGACCCCATTTTTCACTATATTTCCTTTTCCATGTGCTGGCATTTTTAGCTAAGGGTTTTATCCTTTGATCTGCTTTGTAATTATTCAAATGGCAGTTTGCATCTTTGTGGCCAAAGTTATGATAGTTATAGCATTCGAGCTCATTGTTCAATAGGTCAGAGTGATTGGTGCAATGTTTTCTACTGATTGGTTGTTTAGTTCTATGATGCAAAGATTTTTTATTTCCTAACCTCCTCAGTTGCATGTCTCTAAACTTAATTTGACAATTTGCAATCTTATGACCAAAATTAGAGCAGTAAAAACAATAACCATGGAAGAAATTTTGGTACCTGAAGGATGGCCTTCTTATTGGCATTTGTTGCTCCATCTTCTAATATCTTTTCTTTTGATCAGGATCATCTTGTCTTTATTAACTTTTGGTGGCAGAGTACTCACATGGTCTGATTGTCTACTGACTTGGAACTTGACCATATTTACTGGCTCTTTGTTGCTTGAACCACTTACATAACCTAAACCAGTCTTCAACAAAGGATATCTCTGTTTTCTCATAATGTCATTAAGTTTTGTTGAGGCTTTAATGCTTGGAAGATTTT
This sequence comes from Picea mariana, assembly GCA_032191745.1. Classification (NCBI taxonomy): domain Eukaryota; kingdom Viridiplantae; phylum Streptophyta; class Pinopsida; order Pinales; family Pinaceae; genus Picea; species Picea mariana. Next base: position 12,342 of record JASDQU010301729.1, read on the forward strand.
GGAGATACAATGTATTAAACTTCTCCATCTCTTTTCTGGTTTTTACTACCTCTTCTTCCAAGGCTTTAGATCTTGCCTTCTTCTCTGATAAATGTTGTTTCAGAATGTCCTCTATTTTACTTTCCTCTTCTAATTCCACTTTTAGCAGGGAAAAGTCTTCATCAGGTTTTTCACGGTCTTTCTCGAACTGTATAAACAATTGTTTTTTATTTTTCTTATTAAATGAGTCTAGCAATTTCTTCTAGGGCATTGATCAGTTATCCTTCCAAGTCAACCACAACTTCTTCATCATTAACATCACTTCCTATGATTTTATTATCATAATTCTCTTTGGCCATAAGCATAAATTCATTAACCTTATCTTCACAAGAAGAGTCACTATCTGTGTCTCCTGAAGAGTCATCATTGTTTACACATGAACTTTTATTTTTATCAAATCTCTTGGATTTGTACTTCTCTTCACCTTCAGAGTTCTGGTCCTTCTTCTTGTGTGGACACTTAGATGCAAAGTGACCTATCTTTCCATAGTTAAAAAATTTGGAGGGAAACTTTCCTTAGTACTTGTATGATCCTTTCTTTAGTCTTCTCACAAATTTTTCTTCAATTTCATCAGGCTCAGAATCCTCATTCTTATCTGCTTTAAATGATGCTTCTCTAGAGGTGGTTTTATATTTAACTATTATTATTTTTTATGCAGTCAACATTCCTAGAATTTGATCAAAAGGCAAAACTTTTAGAACATTAAGTTCTTCTATAGCAGAGACCTTTGGGTTGAACCTATCTAGTAGAGATCTCAAAATTTTTTGAACTAAAGAGGCTTCCTCAATTTTTCAGAACAAACACACCTAGCACTCTTATCTACAATTGAACCAAACTGTTTTGAAGAAGACAACAAGGATGGATTTTGGAATAAGGCCATGGATGAAGAATTGGATCAAATAGAGAAAAATGACACTTGGGAATTGGTTCCAAGACCAAAGAATAAGAATGTGATCGGCACAAAATGAGTTTTCAGGAATAAATTGAATGAATATGGACAGGTTACAAGGAACAAAGCTAGATTGGTATGTAAAGGATATGCATAGATTGAAGGAATTGACTTTGAAGAGACATTTGCCCCAGTTGCCAGAATGGAAGCAATCCATTTGCTTTTAGCTTATGCATGCTCCAAAAATATTAAAGTATATCAGATGGACGTAAAATCATCTTTTCTGAATGGGGAACTTGAAGAAGAAGTCTACATTGAATAACCAGAAGGATTTTAGTTGTCAGAGAACACATATTACGTGTGTAAATTAAAGAAGGCCTTGTATGGTCTAAAACAGTCTCCTAGAGCATGGTACTCTAGACTAGATAAGTATCTGCAGCAGGCAGGGTTCAAAAAAGAAAGTGCAGACAATAACCTCTACATCAAGGTAAGTCAAGGTAATATTTTATTAATTGAAGTTTATGTTGATGATGTTATTTTTGGTAGTGATGATGACGAGTTAAGA
>JASDQU010301732.1:0-13835 GCA_032191745.1 Picea mariana
GGGTAAGGCTTTAGTCTCTATCTGAATGCTATCCTTAGAATAAAACACACACTTATTCTGAGAACTTGAATCTTAATGACTATCTCGAAGCTTAGCATTTCCTATTTAAGTCATCAACAGGAAACAGTCTTGTGCTCAAATGTTGGTACTGCTATTCTTATTCAAAAGTGTGGTTCCACAAGATTATTTTACCTCTATGTTCGATCATCTACCATCATCATTTCTATTCAAGTAATGACACAAAGAGTATTTTCGAAAATGCATTCAATCTAGTCATCAAAATGAATCTAAAGCTGTCTACAGGAAAACAGAGTACTTTCCTACTTACTGGTACTAGGAGCTCCCCTTTGATTTAACTGTAATCTAACTGTTCTAAGTAAGCAGGATAACTAACTGTCTAACAAAGCAAAGTTCATGCCAATTCTGATTTATGCTCAAATAAAAAACTGGAAGCCAAACAAACCACACTCATACTATAAACCCTACAGACATCAGTTATGCATTCAATACTTAGCAACGTCAAAGATAATAGTACGCTGGAACGATTCAGTTGAGGAATAAATGAACACAACTTTGAACAAGTCAATTCTAAAACTTTAAACTATCGTGTAAGCAAACACTAACACACTGCAATGAACTGAAGCTATGATAAACTAAAGCTAAATCTATGAATGTTAAGCTACCTCGTATGCAAGTTCTAAAACACTGAAATGAACCAAAGCTAGGACAACATAAAACTAAATCTACTGACAGAATAAAGCAGCAGCTTGCACCGGTTTGGCGGGCCCAACCAAACGGCACAAACGCTTTTAGTAATAACCAGAGCCGACTAGATCATTCTATGCAAACATTGTATAATCTTTACGCCCCATTAACTCAAAAGAGAATGCTTCAAATCGTATAACAGGGCAATAACATCACGCACATCAGTCTTTATTCAAAACATAGGTTCATGGCATAACATAGTCCAACATAATCCAACCCGTTCTCAGGAGTGATCGCGGGTTTATATATAAAAATCCTACTGTTCATATCAGTCGAAAACAAAGATGCATAAAAACAAACAGATCCCCGATCCGAGAATAGTCTTGGAATCAAGTTATAAAACGTATTTCACATCTTCGTGACACGTAGTGTCACGAAGTGTGAACGATGAAGAATCACGACCCAGTTCTATCATTATGCCTTCAAGCACCCTGTGGCGATGACTCCCGCTGTCATGCGAATCTCTCTATCTCCCATTCTAACCATAACGCACAGATCTCGAGCGGCTCCATTGGTACCTCCACGGGTATGAGTTGGTACCTGGTACCGGCATCCTATTCCAAAAATGCAAGTGATACCTAACCCAAGCGATATTAGTTCCAATACCAATTTAAATCATTAAAGTGCATAAAAATAGCTTGAAATGCAAAGATACCTTAGGTAACCCCATTGAATGGTCGGGAGATGTCAATTATGTCAAAACAAGGCCAAAAGGGTGGTACTGGTATATAAATGGAGGTCTGTGGCATATAATGTGGGAAAAAACATGATCAAAACCGGGGACCAACAAAGTTTCCCACCAATGTTTGACATGAGGGAGAGCTTTAAGGAGTGCGAAGGTGATATTTTCTTTGTTGAAAAAATTGTGAACATAGAAATAACCTTCTAGCAGAGTTAACCATTTTTCTAGGGCTTCTGCACCTATCTGTCCTTCAAATACAGGAATATCAAAGTTAACTTGTACCTTGAAAGGTGAGATGCCTCCAAAGTGGTCGCTTGATGAAGGTGCGCCTGATGCTATCGACAGGCGTTGAAGGATGTGGGAAAAATTCTCCATCATTTTGTCCCTCTGTCACGTGAGAGCTTGCTAAAGCAACAGATTGATAGGATCGTCTGCTCCATCGTTTTTATTTTCTTCCGCCATTGAGGGTTTCTTGGGTGTGCGAGAGCGATTGTCTTCAAGAGACACAACCTTGAGACCCAACTTGCTATACTCGGACCTCGTCAAGGACATGCACTGAAAAAACGATCAAGAGCAGCCTGCTCTGATACCACTGATCTGCATTATTTTCGGCATGAAATGAGAGAGGAGGTATAATAAAGAAATGCACAAAGATATCACGTATATCCAATAATATAACAGAAATATATCAGAGATGCAACCATAAACACAAAGAAACAGTAATACATGATTTCTATCAAGGAAAGAAATGTACAGAGACTGTAAAAATATAGAGTGAAAGACTCGCTAGAATGGTGGCACCTTATCTCTGAGAATAGATGTGACGGCTACTCGCATTCGCAAGAAGATGATTACAATGAGGCTCTGAAGGCCTTTTTACAATAAACAGGAATGCCAAAAACCTTAGACATCCAAAAACCTAACCCTAGGAGATTAAGCGCCAAAAGTCATGTGTGCCCCGTTTGTGTAAGTTAATACATCAACTTCATGGGGTCGTAACTTTTGCATACGATCTTCGTTTTAGGCATATGATAGCTCGTTGGAAAGGAATCGTTGAGGAGATTCATTTTGGGGGCTCAATCATGCCTTCATATATCATTGAGAACCTATATCTTGAAAAAACTTCATTTAGACCCTCAAAATGTCCCAGGAAGTTAAAACCTGCTAAAAATAGTAAATTGCCAAAATTGCCAGAAAACTGTTTTGAGCCAGTCGGAAAAGGTGGGTGGCCACCGATATCCACCTAGATCACACCCACTTTAAACTCTCTATGGGTTATATTCTTATTAACATAAATTTTCTGCCTTTCTTGGTCATCTTTCAAATTCTGCTTAATCTTCATCATTTGCTCTTCCATTTCCTTGAGCAACTCTGGCACAACTACTGCTCTATCGACTGGATTATCCCAGCTTACTGGAGTATTTCAATTTCTGCCATAAAGTGCTTCAAATGGGCTCATCTTCAATGATGCTTGATACCCATTGTTGTAGGCAAATTCTACCAAGTGTAGGTAGTCTTCCCATTTAGATGGTTTGTCCATGACATACATCCTTAGTATGTCTTCTATTACTCGATTCACCCGCTCTGTCTGCCCATCATAGTCAGGATGATAAGTAGTGTAGAAATTCAGATTCGTTCTGAACCCTTTGAATAACCCTTTCCAGAATTTTAAGGTGAATTTTGGGTCCTCGTCAGACACAATTGTCTTGGGAATACCGTTCAATCATGTTATTTCCATCATAAAAATATCAACAATGTTAGCTTCCTTGTGAGTAGTCTTTAATGGAATAAAATGGGCAGCTTTCGTAAGCTTGTCCACCACCACCATGATTGAATCATGTTGCTTGCTTGTTCTGGGAAATCCTGTGATGAAATCCATTGTCACTACCTCCCACTTCCACTCACGAATGGGTAAAGGCTGTAGCAACCCTGTTGGGTGCCTATGCTCAGCTTTAACCTTCTGACACTCTATACATCTAGCGATGTATTCTGCAATTTCCTTTTTAATACTTAGCTAGAAGTAATGAATCTTGACTATTGCCACAATTTTTTGATATCCAAGGTGCCCTGCATAAGGCACATTATGCATTTCAGTCAAAATAATAATTTTCAAGTCCTGGACATTAGGTACATAAATTATGTTCTTGTACAGAAGTGTTCCATCGACTTCCAATTTATAATTTTCCACTTTATGTGGCATCTCACCTTGGTGTATCTTTGCTACCAAATCCTTGTACTGCAAATATGCATTTGCAGCCTCTGAAATTCTACCTTTAATATCAGTTTGGTACATGGTAATGGTTGTAGCATGTAATTCATGCACTCTCCTGCTGAGTGCATCAACCACTTTGTTCTCCTTTCCTTTGATATGCTTGATATCAAAGTTGTACTCACAAAGGAATTCCAACCATCTACTCTTCCTAACATTTAAGGTTGCCTGATCAAACAAATACATCAGCCCATTATGGTTCGTCCTCAGTTCAAACCTCCTTCCCATGAGGTAGTGTCTCCATTTCTTCAGAGTGTGAATGATGGCTGCCAACTCCAAATAATGAGTTTCATAGTTCTTTTCATACTCTTTCAAATTTTTGGATTCATAACAAATTATGACTGAGGAATCCTCCTGGTCCTTCTTTTCATGCGTCTATACACACTACAAAGTCTTCATTCAGATCTGCAATCCTCAGGATTGGAGCACTGGTTAACAACTACTTCAATCGTTGAAAGTTTTTCTCACATTCTTCTGTCCACTGAAATTTATTCTCCTTCCTTTGAAAGGAAGTGATAGGGTGAGTTATCCTTGAGAACCCTACAATGAACCTTCTGTAATAGCCAGCTAGAACCATAAATGATCTGACTTATGTCACATTCTTCGGTGTCGACCATTCTCCGATGGCTTCAATCTTCTCAGGATCTACGGATATCCCATCCTCTGAGATGATGTGCCCCAAGTAATGGATCTGCTTTTGATAAAATGAGCATTTTCTCAACTTGGCATACAGTTGGTGCTCCCTTAGCACTTGCAACACCATCCGTAGATGTTTTTCATGCTCTTCCTCCGACTTGGAATACACCAGAATGTCATCCAAAAATACTATGATAAACTTGTCCAGATATTCCCTGAATACGCCATTCATTAGGAACATAAAGACAGCGGGTGCATTCGACAACCCAAATGGCACCACTATGAATTCATAGTGTTCATACCTTGTTATGAAGGCGGTATTGCTGATGTCTTCATCCTTTATTCTTACCTAGTGATATCCTTATCTAAGATCTATTTTCAAAAATATCTTAGCATCCTTCAACTGGGCAAAGAGATCGTCAATCCTTGGCAGAGGATACTTGTTCTTTACAGTCACTTTGTTCAACTGTCTAAAATCGATATATAATCTCAATGTCCCATCCTTCTTCTTCACGAACAGGACTGGGGTGCCCCAAGGTGACACACTTGGGCGTATATACCCCTTCTTCAAAAGCTCTTCAAGTTGCAATTGCATTTCTTTAAGCTCTGGTGTACTCATTTTGTAAGGATTTTTTGACACTGGAGCTACTCCAAGCATCAATTTTACAGAGAAGTCAATATCTCTCTTCAATGATAATTCGGGTACCTCCTGGAATACATCTTCAAACTCTTTTAGTACCACATGATCTTCGATATTTGATACTTTATCCTTAGGTGCTTCCTCCATGTGGGCTGCAAATAATTGACAACCTTTCCTGTAGCACTTCTTCAGCTGTATTACTGAGATTTCCCTGATAGAAACAAATCTGGGAATTACTTGGACTATTTTCCGATTCCCCTCCTCATCGAGGCAAGTGAATGCCTTGTTACGACAGTCTATGATGGCATGGTGTTAGTTCAACCAATCTATCCCAATTAGGTAATCATAAGAACCTAAAGGTAAGATATTTAGGTCTACCTTAGTACTTAGTCAATTTATGTTCACTGGAAATGATTTAACCAACTCCATAACCTTTCTCTTGGTTTCTGTCGCCAGCTGCACTAACCAATATTTTCCATGTTTTCTTCTCGACAATTGCAAACTTTCTACCACCCTAGGGTCTATATAACTATGACTAGACCCTGAATCAATTAAAATAGTAAAGGCATGGTTTTTGATCATACCTTCCACTTCAATCATGTGTGATTGAAATTCAACTTGCTTGTTTTCCAGAGCTGCATAGATCCTAGTTATTCTCCTACCCATGTCCTCCACTGTTTCATCTTGTTGAACATTATGAACAACTCTCACTTTTCCATTTTTGTGGGGACAATCTCTGTACTTGTGTTTTTCTTGACATCCCCAACACTGAATGGGCATCTTCCTTGGCCTTTGTTCCCCTACGTTATCCGTTCTTGACTCTCTACACGATGGCTGCCCTTGAGGATTGTTTCTGAAAAAGGGAGGTTTGTTTCCCTTCTTCCTCTTCTCTTTCTTGAAATTCTTCTTGTCATCCCAATCCTTCTGAAAAGTAGTCTTTTCTCTTTGTTGTTCACATAAGCATTTCACTCTTCTTATAGTTTCTTCCATAGTATTAGGGTCATCATACTAAATCTTGTCACCGATGGAAGGTGGCATTCCACTCAGATGCCTTTGAATCTTGACAGTCTCATCTTTGATGAACAAGACATATTTCACCAACTCCAAGAACCTTCATTCGTATTCATCAATGGTCATGCTACCCAACTTGAGTTCAAAGAACTCTTTCATCTTTCTGTCATAGTATCTTTTAGTCAAGTATTTATTTTCAAAATACTTATTGAATTCTTTCCAGGTTACATCTTTCTCTCTAATGTGATGTACCTACACAAGTTGATCCCACCACATGGATACTTTTCCTTTCAGTTGATACATCACAATTATTCCTTCGGCATGAGAGGAATAATTTTGCAGTTGGAAATATTTCCTCATGCCAAGCAACCATGTCTCAGCATATTCCTCTTTCTTATGTTCTCCATCAAACGTAGGAGGCTTAATATTGTTCATTTCACCCTTCAGTTCATCCACTCCAAATCTCCTATGTTTTTTGGTAGGATATGGACTTGAACTACTGTGTGCCTGTTATCAGGCTAATTGTTAAGTGCAGACACAAATCAATCCCACTAGCTTCACTACGAAACTAGTACAAAACAAGACAGTGCACTAATCTTTCCTTAGATTTCAATTATCAAATGAGAAATGGATCTAGAAAATACCTTTTAAATATCGAAGATTTGACTTCGCCAATGCCATCCAAGCTCCGTCGTGAGGCTTATTTGATATGAAACTATGTATGTGACCAAGGAATCATACAATATGGATAAATAACATTCATATAGGAAAGAAAAGTATATCTGTATTAAAGAATTTAGTTAAAAGATACAACCAGATGCCTTGATATTGTTAGGTTCCTTCCAATAGTTCCTCGCTTCCCACACACTTCTAATCCATGGATTCTGAGACTGTAGATCTGATAGCTACTCACATTCTATCTTGACAAAGAAAAGTTCAAAGCCACTCTAATCAAAGCCAAATTCCCAATCTACAAAACTCAAACTCAAGCCAATCTAACTTTCTCCATGAGAGCTCCTCTCCTTTTATAAGCTAAAGAGGATAAGGTGAGGAGGTTAGAATGATCCCACTAAATCATGAAAGTGAGTAAGATCCAAACCATTCGGAGGCCACCTCACCATAAAAGCTTCTCCTTCTAGAAGCATCGAGGAGATGCTCGTTTTTCCCACGTATAGGAATTTCTACACCCTAGCTATAGAGAAACCTACGGAAACTTTGCAACCTAGTATAGAGCAAGGTGCGGAAATTAGGCATTTCCCCACCCTGTGTATAGTGAAACTTGTAGAAATCCTCCTTAATAGTGTTTTTACAAAGGAAAATACAACTTCTTTTCTCAGTAAAATTTCTTCTCCCTTCTTTCTTCAGGAATTCAGGCCACTGACCCCTCTGAAGGCAATAGATAGGTTTACATCATTAACGGTCATGAGGGTGATGAAAATAATGTGTAATAGAGAGCCCCCCAAAGTATGAAGTTAGAATAGAGTGATAGATGAAATACTTTGTCAAGTGTGTGTAGGGAACAAGGAACAGTCGGTCGAAAACCTACCAACAAACAAGGAAATACAGTACAATAATATATCATCACTGAGGTAGGCATTCCCATACTCAGAATACAAATGACTCAAAGTAGAAATGCCGACATGCGAAGATCCATGTCAAGTAATACATGTCATAGCTACCAAACATACATTGTGGATCCATGCCAATATGACTCAAATCTAAACATAGACACCAAAAATACACTGTGGATCTATGTGTTAAAAACTCAAATTTGAACATACCCATGAGACATACAATGTTGATCTATGCAACAATACAATATGAATATACTCCAATGCAACCTGAATCTGTCAGAAAAGATTCAGGGTCTTCATCTCCATCACTCTATAATACGAATCTAACCATGCAAATACATGTGTTGAAGTTGAACATAGTAGAAACCACTTGATTATCGGTCATTAGTGTATACCGTTAACAAGTGTGAGGGAAATCACCATTAATGTTAATGAATCCCAAGGTACACTAGTACAATCCGACGAATGTGAATTAATGAGTTGAAGTCGAACACTCGGAGGAATATCCCGATCAGGGGTCAATAATGAAAACCCACTGTCGAAAATGAGGAAACCTGCCATTGAGGCATGCAAGTTCCAAGGTACCAATTAGTTTCTAAGTCTAATTCCTAGATAATGAGTTGAAGTCGACAGGAAAAGACTCGTCACAGGAGGGCCTTAATGTATCCCCCATCAATGACACGAAACATGTAACAAGATTTGAAGTAGATCAGAGTAACAAGTGATTTAGGACTGACTCGGGGATGGCTGATGTAATAGAAGGCTTAAAGATTGCAGAAATGGCTGACGCAATAGAACGCTTTCTGGGTTGAACTTCTCTTTGAACATATTGATGACATGACAACTGTCTTGGAAATACTGACTCAACAACAGGGATCATAGACCAAAGGGTAATCTTATAAAGGAGTATGATCGATACACAAGCAGATTTTCCAACCTAGACATAGAGTAATTGAAAGGGTGTCATGCTGAAAAGTGACTCTTCCTATAGAATACAGGTTTAAATACATTTCTTTCCCAATTTCCCCCCACCATTTCTGGCGAGTACCTCTTTATTTTTACACAAGCTTGAGGAGGATGACATATGCTTGTTGATGTAAGCGCATCCTTCGGACGAGTCCCTCGGAGTATGTTTAACGAACCCTAGGAAGGAATGGTTCGGTCCCATACGGGCCTTTCAATGTTTGTTTTAAGAGTCCAAAGAAAGAAAACTCAGGGGTTTTTCATGTTTAGAGAGTCTGAAAAACACTTAAAGAGAACTCTCTCATTTCCTTTTTCGTAAAGTAGTTCGATGAGACCGAAAAAGTGATAAACTATCACCCATCAAACATTTTCTTCAAACACTTTTACGAGAGTGAAAAGAACAAGTTCTCTCAACAATCTTTTTGTTTTTATGGAGAGTGAAAAGAGCTTAAAGGATACTCCATGGGGTTCCTTTTTCGTATAACCTTTACGAGTCTGAAAAAGTGATAAAAGTAGACTTGGTTACATTCTCACATATTTACGAGCATGAGAAAGAACAAAGACTAAGCTCGGTAACTTATTCTCATGTATTTACAAGCATAAGAAAGAACAAAGATTAAGCTCAAGATTGTTTTCATTTTTACGCAAGCTTTAAAACAAAACAAAACTATGCTTGGGATAGATTTTATTTTTACACAAGCTTAAAAACTAAACAAATGTATGCTTGGACCTAGTTTCATTTTTACATAAGCTCGAACCAGAGGAAACTATGCTTCAGGTAGGTGGTTTCATTTTTAGACAAGCTTGAACCATAGAAAACTATGCTTGGACTTCCCAATGCATAACACATGGATGGTTGGTGCTTAGCCCCTAGCTTAAGAAACTAGCGGCTCAACTTCAGCATGAAGTCCAGAGGCTAAAATCATTGCCCCTCAAGCTTTGATTTGTCCAATGGAACAGGAGGATGAAAAGAAGCTTCAAATACTATACATAACGAAGTACTTGACTCAATTGAAGAAGAGGAAGTTGTTTCATTTTTTAACGAGCTTGACACAAGATAAGAACTATGCTTGTGAATCCAGGTTCAATCCCCAGACCTTTGTTTCATTTTTTAACAAGCTTGACACAGAAACAAGAACTATGCTCGTAAGCTTTGTTTCATTTTTTAACGAGGTTGCGACCGAGATGCGAAAACTATCCTCACAACTGGTTTCAATTTTTAACAAGATTGAAATCAGAAAACTATGCTCAAAATACTCTTCTTGATCATGGCTTCCAATAGGATAGTTCTCTGGAAGGACACCATGTCAAGGGACAAAACTCGGTCATGGCCTCCAAGAGATCTTCACTTGATGGAAGAAACACACTCTGGAAGGAACACATGTCGAGCGCCATGATAGGGGTAAGGAGATCAGTCTCTAATATCCCTATCGAAGAGATCACCATGTCAACTACCGGATCCAAGTCATCTTTATCGACAGTGGAAGGCATGGGAGACAATGCCACATAACTGACCTGTGGCAGGGGTGATACCATATGCATATAAGAACCATTTAGGGAGGTCAGTGAGTTGATGGTCAAGTTAGGGCCAACAAATGAAAGTTGATCAATAGTCACCATTCTTCCATCGTGTGGTAAAGATATCACACAAAAAAGAGTGGACACAATAGCTTTCATGGCATAGACATAATCTCTCCCAAGGAGTAAATCGAAATCCAAGGGGTCTTGGACTACCATGACATCAACAAAGACAGTTTTCCCGCCCAAAGTTATGGGAAACTGAGGAAGGATCCCTAAAGGGTGACTGATTATTTTGTTAAAAGAAAACAAAGACTGTGTGATGGACACAAGTTGAGGATAACCCAAATCTTTCCAAGAAAGAGAGGACAAAATACTAACGGATGAACCTTCATCTATCAGCGTATGAGGAACATCCTGACCACAAACCTATACTGTAATATTGAAAGGAAAGTGAGAGGGAAGACAAGGTCCAGTTAGTACACCCCAATAAAAAAGGATGGACTCATTACTTGGAGGGGGTTCCACAGGAGAAGGAGGAATGTCCCCCAGCTTGGTAGTGTATCTATCAACAAGAAAAACTTGAGTAGCATCGGGTTTAATCTCTAGTGGGAGAGTAGGATCGACTGATAATGACATCAAATTGACCACTTGGATTTCATTCTCAAAGGGGAGAATGGGGTCGACAAGTGGAAACGGATTGACTACTAGGTTGCACTCTCTAACGAGAGAGTGGGATCGGATTGACCACTTGGGTTGCATTCTCTAACGGGAGAATGGGATCGATCGAGGATGGGATCGGATCGACCACTTGGTCAATTGGTTCAACTAAGGACGTGACCATATTGACTACATGATCAACCAGACTGACCGATGAAGGGACCGGATTGATCATACCATCAACTATAGCTGGGTCGAGAGTAAGCTTGCGATAAGCGGCTGGAAGTTGAGGCTGGGAAACATTCAGGTCTTCCAGTAATTTCGAGGCTTCATCCATACGAGGGAAAAGGTGAGTTAGATGACTCGCTTTGCATAACATACATGGGAACTTGAATCTACTTTTCTTTTCCCAATTGTATCATGACTAGTTGATAGGATGTCATCAACATGTTGTTCAAAGGCTGACGACATGGGTTGGCGAGGGTGTGTAGACCATGCTTCTACAACCTTGGATAAACTAGGGGAATCCTTAAGAAGATGGCTACCCTTATAAATCCTGCAAGGGTACTTGGGCTTTCAGGTTGTTTGGGTGATCGTGACATCATCAACACTCCTAGCATGATTAACAGTAACTGGTTTCTTTCCAACATGTCCAGCAGTGGTTGGAAGTTTGGACCCTCACTTATTTTTCTTCTTCTTAATCTTCCTTTTATTCTTCTTCTAATCTACCAGGTTATTGGCTTGAGAGATTTCACTCGGTGAAGAAGATGAAATGGAAGAAGACCTTGCAAGTGAAGAAGGTGAAGAAGATATTACTAGTGAAGAAGTTAAAGGATCAACATGAGGTTGATGTTCTTGGGGGGAAGTGCTTACAATAGAAGCACTAGCTACATTCGGGATTATGTGAGTGGAAAACAACCATACCAGTAATCCAATTGTGAGACCTGGAAGGCTCAAAGTAGTGATGTGAGGAGGACCAATGTTTTTGTAAGAAGGAAAAACAAAAGGTTCCCCTAGCAAAGGGGTTCCCTCATTGGTCATTCTGGGAACTGACGCCATTAAAAACAAAAATCCAACCTAGAGTCCACTAAGGAAAACAAACAACACACACTAAAAATCTAGTAAGAAATCAAGAAAACAAAACCTTCTCACAATGAGCACACTAGTTGGTGATGAAATCCAACGTCGAGGGAACAAAGTAAGAAGGGGATGAGATAGAGCGGGTGGAAAATTTACGTTGACGACCTGCTTAACAGACTTACACCTTGGTGCAAGCTCCCACACATAAACATGGGTATACCCTCCAAGGAGCCCGAGTGAGTTTGGCCAACGCCAATTCCAAGTACCGTGAAGACTTTCCCCTCCACAGTCACCTCATGTAAAGAACATAAAGAGATAGGCCACTAAGGTTACCAACTACAACAATGATGTCTAGGGAAATGGTCGACAGTCCAATCCACACGCAAGGGCAGGGTATCTGATCAGAATCTGGACCAGGGGTCAAAATTTAGCCCAAAAATGAAAGTGTTCAGAATTGAATTAAAATGAACAGGTGCATAGCCCTCGTTGTCATAAACCCAACGCACTTCGAATGGGGTCAAACGGACATCGGATGAGTGTGATATCATGATCTGTTCAATTTGCCAAATAGGCAAAAACAAAAGATGTTGGCTATATAGTCCGTACAGTCCATACATGCTAACGTGGCAGGGTACAACTCACACATGGCATGATGATGAGTTGGCAAGATGTTGAGTTGGCATTGATGTGGTAGAGATTGGTCGAATCATTTGAGGACATGTGGCATTTTTTGGCCGGTTGTACGGTGCCACGTGGCCCAGACATGGGCTGCCATGTGGCACCCCGTTTTTTGGTAATGGTGGTAAAAGGTTATTAGAGTTCGTGGGAATCGAACCCATGACCTCTCCCCCAAGGTTCAACGCTTTGGCAATGTGTGGGCTACCACTAGCCCACACGGTGGTCCTTGTAAAACAAAGGGTTTAAATATTATTTAAGTTTGACTATGTGGTTTTTTGGGGTGTGTTCGGGCTGGGGCTTAGCCCCAGCCCCCAGTTGCGGTGTGTTCTCCCATGTGACCACACCTCAAAAACCAAATGTCTATGCCCAATGGTCATGCAACCGCCTTTGCATCCGCCTTCACTTGTCAAGTGCTCATGCCATTTGGCATTGGAGCCCTTTTTTCGCGTTTAGACGTGGCCACATGGCCCCCCATGCGCCCAACACCTCTGCCTTTGGGGGCTTAGTTCGCTAACGGTGCAACAAATTCACGCATTTCATGAGAATGGCACGTGTGATGGGTTTAGGCATGGGAAACGCCCAGAAGCTAGGTTACTCACACAGGAGGTGCGAATTGGCGAACCAGAGACAACAAGCTTGAAGGAGGAAAATGGTAGGAGGCCTATCTTCTTCATTTTTTGGCCAAATGAGGTGCCGAAAAAGCCCAGCTAGGGGTTTTGGGATGTTTTGAATCCATTGGCACTATTTTCAAAGGCATTTGGAGACTTCTATTGCAGGTTTTACACCATTGAAGTTTCATGGAGCTCCAGGGAGCTTAGGGCCACCATTGAAGGAGGCGATGCTCAAATGAGCCCAAGTCTATTTTCTGTGACTGAATAGTCATTTTTGACTAATTGTTATTCTATGAACACATTGGGACAGGTTTCAGATCCATTTGAATACTTTTACAGGTGTTTTTTCCACAAGGAAGCTCAGGGAAGCTCAAGGCCACATGTAGAAGAGGTCATGCCCGGATGAGCCATGGTCCATTTTCAGAGATCTAATAGTCATTTTTGGGGGTTTTATGTATTTTGAACCCAATGGTATAGTCAGTAAATCCATTGGAGTTGAAAAACAGCTTGTAAAAGAATCTTTGACAAACTAATCCCAGAGAGCCTAGTCCAATGATGGAGGCTCAAGGAAATGTAGCCCGGTTGGGGGTGAACTCCTTTATCATCTTGTTATTGTTGTGAGTTTGCTGGTTTATTTGCTGCAAGTTATGTTTGCTGTGTATTTATTTAAACCACATATTTAACCTTTCAAAGACCTCACACATAAACACCTAAAAGATGCATAAACTTGACACATAAAACCTCTTGC
>JASDQU010301733.1:0-13835 GCA_032191745.1 Picea mariana
AACTAAATTTCTATAAACAAAAAAAAATGCACATCTTGGACTCAAGCTCTGAAATGTATTTAATTTTATTTTGTTTTTACTCAAAATTATTAATAAAATCATAATTTGTCTCTTAATCAAACTTTTCTTTTTCCCAATTGCATAGATTTATTTAATGCTTTTCCTCATTTGGTATTTTTCTAAGAAATAATTTTCTTGTACCTTTCTCTTAGGTTATTTTTCATTTATACTTTTACATATTCATCCAAAATTTCATAAAAATACTAAGGGTGCCATGCATGACATGCTCCTCAATACTTACGCGCATTATCCAAGGGTGCCATTCATCATGCCCTTCAAGCATCCGACCTTGAACAATGAGAAGAGTGGCGCAATGATGGAGACCATGTTAACTCTGTTAGTTTCCCCTATTTGTGAGACTAATGGACAGTGAGGAATAAATCTTTCCCCTTATTGCTCACCTCTTTGTTTATCCTCATGAGTGACTCAGTGCTAGTAGGTGGAATTAGGGACATTGTTCCACCTCTCTCCACAGTACTAGGTATGGATCTATACAAACCCATTACTCCTATGTGAGTTAAATTGACAAGCATAATACTTGTTCCTACATCCATAAACCTTTTCTCTGTTAGCATTATCATAAACCATTTCAATTAAACAAAATAAAATCATCAATTAAGAACTATTCCCTGACTCAATCTCGAGTCCCAAAGTCTCATTGATGATGCCCATGTCAATGTATCCTTAATTTACCTATCAACTTAGGAACTCTTAGTAACATCTACAATATTTATAATCAATCTCATATAAATCACGAGCTTAACAATTTATTGCATTAATTATTTATCAACATCTCATATATTTAAGTAAAACATTTTCACATTTTAATCTAAGCAATCCAAATAAAATTGAGTCTAAATGTCATCATAACATTTTTTAATCGGGTTGTTTACGAACAAATTTCCTCAAAGAATAAGTTTGGTTTTTGTAAATTATTCAGAAACAGGGCACTACACTTGTCTAATCCCCTTTTTAGGTTTGAAGAAGGGGGAGGTAGCACCATTTAATAAAATTGTAAAAGAAATTGAGATGATGCAACTGATCACCCAAGTGACAAAACCTTGACAAAATCCCAAATAACTCGATCAAATGCTTTGGAGAGATAAAATTTCAAAGTTAAATATTTTAGGTTAGTGGTCTTGATTGAGTGAATCCTTTCTTGTGTTTCTCTCACAACCTCATGAATTTGTCACCCTTCTAGAAACCCAGACTGTTTAGAGGAATTTTTCCTAAATAGAATGCCTTTTAGGCTTCGAACCATGACCTTGGAGATGATTTTGTAAATGAAGTTATACAATGAAATTGGCTTGAAGCTCTCAAATCTTGAAGTGTCATCAAACTTAGGAATTAGTGCTATGGAAGTTGAGTTTAATGTTTCCAAGGTTTTGTTTGTTGATCGTGATAACTCAACCACCTTTTGAAGGTCATCTTCAATGAAATCATAGAATCCCAAAATGAATTCTACTGGGAGTCCATCTGGGCCAATGATTTTGATTGTTCTTGTGACTAACAAACTTTGGAAAAATGTTTGCCAATCGATTACTGCTACAATGGTGGATCTAAATTCCTCTTTGAATAGAGTATTAAAGTAGTTTACCTCTTCAGATGTCATTTTAGGAAAGTATGTTTCCAAAGATTCATCATTTTTTCAATTCTCCAAACATAATTTATATTTTTTCGAAAGTTTGCAAGTCTATGATTTTTTTTTTTTGTATTTTTGTCCCCTACATGCAACTAGATATCTTGAATTTTAATCCTCCATTATTCTTCTTCATCTAGCAAATTTTTTTATCTTTTTATCTTCTAAAAGTGTTATGTCATTTTTTTGATCTTCTAACAATAATCAAAAGCCCTCTCTATTATAACACAAATTTAGGTGTTCTTCAATCTCCAATAGATTCCTTTCATCTTTATTATACTTCTCAACAAACCATTTGAGATCACTTTGTTTTTCCCATTTTAGGTTTTGGTGAAACTATATAGGAGTATATTCAAGGATATAACCATCAAAAGGATTCCATAACTCATTTTTTCTCAAAAATTCCTCATCCTTTAGCCAATCAAGGTTTAGTTTGAAGGGGTTGAGTGTCTTCCCTTGGAGAGGAGCCATTTATAAAATCACATGGTTTTGATCCAAATATTCTCCTATAGATACTCACTATTTGAATTAGGGGAAGTTTGAGGTCTAAAAGGGGCATCCTAAGGAAAACAATAAAATAATAAATAAGAGTTATGGATTTTCAAAAGGAAAGAAAAAAAACTATTTTTTAATCATATTTTCAACTTATTTCCTTATAAGTTTACTCAAAATTCAAGTGTAGGAACTTGTTTGATGCACAATTAAATTCCTCATACAATGAGTACCAACATTTGTTTAGGAATATTCAATAATACCGAGAGGGGGGGTGGATGAGTATTAGGCACTTTTTACCATTTTTGACCACAACATGTAAACATTAAGTTATCAACAATTTATCACTTATGATTGCAGTCAAGATATCATAAACATATAACCAAAAATACACAGTACACAAGAATTTTATGTGCAAACCCAAATGGGAGAAAACCATAAAACACTTTTTAATGTATCGGAAGATTACATCCACTGGAAGCACCAATTTCCAAAAATTCTCTAGCATCAAGTCGAAGGAGGAACCAACCCTCTAGTTATAGGCTACAACCTGAAGGAAGCTACAACTCCCTAAATTCTAAAGATTCAATTGGAAGGAGGCTCCAACCCCTTTTCTTTGGCCCTTCCTTCCTCCTTAAATATAAATAAGAGAATCAACATGTCACTATTACTGTCACTGATACTGACACATCATCATCATCAAAACTGGTTCAACCCCAATAGAACAAAAAATCTTATGATGATATCTCCAAAATATCCCCTAAATCATATGTCAAAAATCACTAAGATATGCCTCAAACAAGTACCAAAACCTCCAATATATGCCTCAAATACATATAGAAAAACATACCTTTCATCACATGAAAAACCTAATGCATGAGATATCATATCATCAAACCTTCCTCAACTTCAACATCAAAAACAGAGTGTCTTCTTCAAACCCTTCCTCAACCTCACGGGACACGACTGGGCAATGAGTTGGGCCTCACATGATGAGTCTTGTAAAACCAGTGTGGTCCTTGTGGGACACCCTATAATTGACCCATGGGGGTCACTTCAAATAGGGTTTCCTAAAAACCCTTCTCACATTTTCAGCTCCGAGAAATCCCTCCTTCACACAACTCCACTACTTGACTTGCACTAAGATATTACAAGCTTCCTTGATGAAAATGAGAGGCTCTCGATGTGTATTTATATTCTTCCAAGTAAGTCCTTTACTTGTCTTTAGGGATGACCTATCACTTCTTATTTGCAGTTGTTTTTCTCCTTTACTTGATTTTGGGGCTGACTTATAACTTCTTGTGTGCAACCATTTAGGGGAAAATTTTACATGATCATACTTAAGAGGCAATATCTCCTTAATCGTGAGGAACCACATGGTGTGATGCCTACCATTTGAAATGTCTTGATGAGGCCTATCAATACATGGAGTTTTTGCATGCACTTGCAATTTCCTTCATACTATTTTTCTTCAATCAACTCTGGGCTCCATGACCACACCTCTGGGGTTTCCTAACCATATTTTCAGGGCATCTTCACCATACATTGTAACTCATTTTCTTAAAAGCTAGGGATTCTTGTAGGATTCTTTAAAGAGTCTTTCTGTGAGGGCCATGCTTAGATCTATTCCATAAGGGGACTACTTTCGATACTCCTTCAAATAAATCCATCACTTCTAGGGTATTCTAGACCTCCTCAGGGATTTTTTTAGGGTTGAAATCAATGACAATTAATTTTCCAACAATCTCCTCCTTTTCCATTGATGGAAACACTCATACTACCCCTGTGACCATTTCTCCCCCTGTCTTCATGATTTTAATATTTCTCTCCCCCTTTGACATCAATGGAAAAGGGTAACCCCCCCTAGCAATTTTTCTCCCTCTGTCTTATTTGCAAAATACCATGTGGATCAATGTGGGGCATGAACTACTCCCAGTTTCTGTCTAAGATACTCAAAGGTCTCCCTCGGGAGAGGTTTGGTAAAGATATGTGCAATTTTTTCTTTTGTCCCAATGTACTCCAACTTGATATTATTTTTTGTGACTTGTTCCCATAGAAGGTTGAACTTGATATGAATATGTTTGGTTTTGAAATGCATCACTAGATTCTTGGAGATGATTATAACACTAGTATTGTCACAAAATATTGAAATAAGATTGTCATATTTTACTTGCATGTCTTACAATGTTTTCTTCATCTAGAGGACTTGAGTGCAACATGCAACTGCTACAATTATTCTACTTCTGCTGTGGACAAAGATACTGAACACTTCTTCTTTATCAACCAAGACTCCAGACAATCACCCAAGTAGAAGGTTTCTCCACTGGTACTTATTCTATCATCAATGCTTCCTAACCAATTTGCATCTATGTAGGTGACCATAGTCAACTCATTCCCTTTCAGATGACAAAGTCCAAACTTTGATGTTCCTTTGAGATATATGACGATCCTCTTTACTGCCATAACATGGGTTTCCTTCAGTGTTTCTTGAAATATTGCAGCCTATCCAATTGCTTGCATCGTGTCTAGTCTTGAGGTGGTCACATAAAGTAGGATGCCAATCATCGATCTATAGAGTCTCTGATCTTCTTCTTTAGATTCATCATCTTTTCTCATCTTGTAACCAATCACCATAGGAGTACTTATAGGTTTTCAATATTCCATTCTGAACTTCTTCAACATTTCTTCGATGTACCTGGTTTGGGAGATGAAGATACCTTCATATAATTGAGATATCTGGAGTCCCAAGAAGAAATTCAACTACAAAGTAGGGACATTTCGAACTCACTATGCATGTCTTCGGTAAAATTCTGACTTAACTTGTCATCATCACTTCCAAATATGATGTCATCCACATATACTTCAATGATAATTATGTTTTCCTAGCCCACGTTTATGTAGAGATTGTTATATACATTGCCCTTTTTGATTCCTTGTTGTTGTAAGTACTTGTCTAGTCTTGAAAACCAGGCTCTAGGGGCTTGTTTGAGTCCATACAAATCTTTCTTGAATATGCAAACATAATCTTCCCTTTCTGATAGTAGAAACACTTCTAGTTGTTCAATGTAGACTTATTCTTCTAATTCTCCATTTATAAATGTTGATTTTACATTCATATGATAGATTGTGATTATTTTAGAACATGCACAGGACAAGATTATTCTGATTGCTTCCATTATGGGAAATGAGAAAAGGTTTCTTCAAAATCTATTCCTTCAACTTGAGCATATCCCTTGCATACTAACATTTTTATTTTTGTTACTTTCCATCTGCATTTAGTTTGTTTGTAAACACCCATTTTGTACCAATCACGTTTTTGTCCTTGGGTCTTGGATCTAGTTCCCATGTCTCATTCTTCTCTATTTGATTTAGTTATTTTTCCATGGCCTTAATCTAATTTTCATCATTTTTGGATTCCTAAAATCTTCTTGGTTCAACCGTGGATAATAATTCTATATGTTTTTGTTCTAGTGTATGTGCTAGTTTGCTTCTTTGGGTTTCTATTCCCACTTTTTGATCCCAAATAATTTTTTCCGGTGGATGATTCTTCTAACACTATATTTTAGGTGTCTTAGAAGGTGTCTATAGATATTACTGATTGCCTTCTATTTCTTCTTTCTTTTCTTCTCTTTTGGTTCCTCTTTTTCTTCTTTTAGTTCTTCTTCTACTTACTTCTCTTTTGATTTATCCTTTCTTCTCTGGTCTTCAGTGCATTTGTTTCATCAATATTTACATTGATGATTTCCACTATTTTTTTGAGTCTTAGGTTGTATCATTTCTATTCCTTGCTTTTTCTTGAGTATCCAACTAATATGCCTTCATCAACTCGAGAGTCAATTTTTCCAATATTATTGTCTTCTCTTTCTATGTAACATTTTATTCCAAACACTCTAAAGTGCTTGAAGTTCGTCAGTCTTCCTTTCCATAGTTCATATGGAGTCTTGTCATTGTTACTTCTAAGAATTCCTCTGTTCAAGATATGAATGGTTGTATGTACTACTTGTACCCAAAATATATCACCTAACTTAGAATATTTCAACATGGTTTTGGCCATTTCCTGTACAATTATGTTCTTCCTTTCAACGAATCCATTTTGTTGAGGTGTCCTAGCTACTGAGAATTGTGTTTTTATTCCATGTTCTTCACAGAAACACCTGAATTATTTTGATGTGAACTCACCTTCTTTATATGATCTCAAGCACTTGATTTTAAAATCAGTCTCATTTTCAACCATCTCTTTGAATATCCTGAAACATTCGAACACCTCTGAATTATTTTTGAGAAAACAAACTTCGATCATTCTTGTATAATCATCAATAAGTAACATGAAGTATTCTTCACCATTCAACCCTTTTTTTCTCATTGGTCCCCATAGATCGGTGTGTATAATATTCAATGGATTTGTTGTAGAGTATTTCTTTGTCCTGAACTCAATTCTTGTTTGTTTTCCATGTTGACAGTGCTTGCAAATAATGTTTGATGGCTTTGAAATTTCAAGCATTTCTCTTACCGCTTCCTTTCTACTGATTTTGACAAGATTGTCAAAGTGCATATGGCCCATTCTTCTGTGTCAAATCCAACTTTCATCTTTCCTTCCCGAGCAACATCTTTCCTTTCCAATCTCATTTAATATTCATATGTTGTTTGGAGTTGTTATTTTTGTCACCACCATTCTACATGATCCTTATTTCCTTATCTCACATTTCTTTGAGTTGAATAGAAGTGTGTGTCCCTGGTCACACATTTGACTCACAAGTTTAGAAGATTATGCTTCATATTTTCAACAAGTAGGACATTTTCTACCATGGCATATTTGCTTCCAAGCTTGACTATGCCCTTTCCCATAATTTTGGTTGAGTTATCATTTCCAAATGAAATTGATCCATCTCTTTCTTTCTTTAGAGTTACAAATATGTCCATGTCCCATGTCATGTGCTTTTAACAACCATTGTAAATGTACCAAACACTTTTTCTTCTTTGTGATTGTAGAGAAATTGAACATTATTCAATGTTCAATTTATACTGCTTCCTTTTCCACATCCTTGATGGTTCTTTTACATGACTATTAAAATCCCACTTTAGTTCCCTTGAAGGAGAAATCAACCTGCAATATTTGGCTATGTGTCCAAAAGTTTTGCACTTGTAGCATTCTACTTCATTATTTAATGATCCAAAACTGCTATAGTTTTTGTTATAAGCTTCATGAGGTTTTCTGAGATAATCATTCCTAGAGGATCCTCCATAGTTGCTTCTATTATTAGCAGAGGCTCTACAATTTATAGACTTATGCCCAAAATTGTTGTAGGTATAACATAATCCAAGAAATATAATTTAGTACATGAGTGTGGGATATATTCTAGTTGGTGCAAATATTTTTTAATCTTCTTCATGAATCTTTTCCATTGCTATTTGTTGATTCCATGTTCTTTTGATTGGCTGATCTTCTTTTTGAATGATCTCCATTTCAAGAATATTCTCCTTTGAAGGCTTGCATTTTTCCTTTTTGATGGGACCTCTAACAACCATGGGGGGATATTTTTATTGATCACTACTACATGCAAAAAAAAATATTTAGTGTTTTGGAGAGGATATGGGTTCACGCCATCCATTTCTATGTTGAGTCGTAGACCTCATACTCCATCCTTGAATTTTTCTGGTCATGTATTCTCTATATGCTTCATGACTATTGAATCTGTTGGGATTCACATAACTCCTGACTCACTTCTGTGTGAGGCATGCCATCCCTGCAACATAGCTAATTCTTTGCAACGAAAGAGCCTTTGAATCCTTGGGATTATAGGAATGTGCCTCAATATCTTATAAGGAGGATCATGCGATTTACCATTTTTATTTGATCTATGGTACCTTTCATGCCCACATTTTATACATATGTCTTTTTATTCATATTCTCCTCTATATGGAATACAATCATTCAGACATGCATGATATGATGTATACTCAACACCCAACATTTTCAACAATTTCTTTTCCTCTTCACAACTACCAGGAAAAACATTATCACTAGGAAGAACCTTATCTTTAAATATCCTGTAGTTAGTGGGAAATAGAAATGTACAAGGTAATTTAACGTTTATAAAAGCAACTATTTCTAATGTTGATTGTGTGACAAGATTTATCAAAATTTATATAAGGAACTTGCTGGTCAATTACTTCAATATTTCTGAGAAACATGCGTTTGACATGCCAAAATTTGTTTTAATGTTGTATAGTAACATTTTTGTCCCAAGATGGGTAGAATTTGACCGGGCACTAGATCCAAAGAGAGAGGTGGCGGAAGCATATTTTAGGATTTCGAAATTGGTATCATTGATATGAGCATCATCCCCTAGCTCATCATTATGCTATGCATCTAACAACATTGTCTCCATGGAAGTCGTATCCTGTAAGTAATCATCCATACCGACCTCTTTTTGATTGTATCCATTGCCAACTTCTGAAGAACTACTATTGTTGTAGTCATTCTTAATTGGTGAATTTGGATGTAGTGGGAATTGAATAGGTGGTTGATTAAAAAATTCTTGGTACACTTCCTCTTCGATTTGTGCTCTCATTGGAGCCTTCTCCCTGGTTGACATTGTTGTGGGGTGAAACGGAAGATGGTAGGTAGGTCACTCATCATCAAAAGAATCTTAATTTCAAAAATATTGAACATTAGTACATCGATGATATTAGTAAGCACAATGCAATAATCTGTTTGTTCAAATTACATTATACCAAAAAATTATTACCATCATCGACCAAGGATTGTGGCTAGAAGATGAAATGTCACAATTGGCAGGGTAAAGTGGTTGTTCATTTTCATCTACCAAATTCTTGCGGTATGTTTCTCCTGATAATACCTTCTAAAGTTTTTGAACCGATACTGGAATATTTTCTGCATCTGAACTCAATTCTAAATCAAGATCTTGCAAATTTGGATATTTTTTTATTCAGATTGACATGGATAAAAAACCATTCAATGAGATAATTGAAACATAAATAAAATAAGTTAAACTTAGTGGAGATGGAAAGGGAGAACTCCACGATGGACTTTGAGCAATATGGAATGGGATGGAATTTGAAGAATTGACAATTTGATCATATAATAAGGCTTTCTCCCTGCATTTCAACAAAATTAGCAATAGCAATAAATTTTCCTATACATATCTAAAAC
Organism: Picea mariana; assembly: GCA_032191745.1. Lineage (NCBI taxonomy): Eukaryota > Viridiplantae > Streptophyta > Pinopsida > Pinales > Pinaceae > Picea > Picea mariana. Next base: position 9,366 of record JASDQU010301733.1, read on the forward strand.
AAATTTCGAGGAACATACCAAAATCTGATTTTGAATATAATTTTAAAATCATTTTTTAAGAATAAGGAGACATAAAACATAAAATGTATATTGAAGTATTGTAAGTCATGTGGATTCATCCTAAAAAATAATTTGAGATGAATATACTATTTTATGTGCAAATAAAGTTCAAATAAATTTAAAAGAATTCAGGTGTGCTTATAAACCGCAAACATACTGGTACACATATTAACAATAAGCACCGGTGCGTTGAAAAATTAGCCACACCGTGTTTCAATATTTTGTTAATAAATTTTTTTTATATGTATCCGGTGCATCAATTAATATGGAAACACTGGTACGTAATGTAATATGGCCTCACCAGTGCATCTTACATAAACGCACGGTTATGCCTAAAAAATTAAAAAAAAACACGATTTTTTTTAACAATTAAAAAAAGAGTGGGAATCGAATTTCATAAAGTCATTTACATACTAAAAAGATATTCACTATTTCATTATTTTGAAAATTTTTGCAGGGGAGAGACTTGCAAGAGAGACATACAAAGGAACATTGTGGATGAGCATAATACTTTGGAACCACAATATTATTCAGAATATGAGAATTTGAAGGGTATGGTGATTACTTTTCATAAAGTTTTTTAATATTAAGAAGGTATTCAATATTTTCATTATTTTTCCAAAATTTCTAGGAGACATATTTGGAAGAGAGACATATTAGGAAGCATTGTGGAGTAGAATAATCCTTTGGGACAACAAAAATATTTAAAAAACCAGGATTTGAAGGGTATGGTGATTCACTCAAAACCCTACATTCAGAAAAAAAAAGAAAAAAAGAAAAAAAAATCATACTTACCTTAAACCCTTGTTTGTTTTTGCTTACGTGAATGCAAAATTTCACCCTAGGGATTAACTCCCTCAATCACTTTAGAATTAGGGATTTTTGTTTTAGGTATTGTAGATTTAATGGATTTGTTTTTGTATATATAAGTGTTTGCAATGTGATGCAAAGGGATCACTTATTGCATCAGATCCCAAACGTAGTTGGCCCTATGAATTTTTTTTATATATTTTTAAACATTTTTCGATTTGACATTTTTTTTTTTTAAATGTTTTCCGATTTTTCGGTGCACCATTTTGACAGAAACACACCGATATGTTTATGTCTAAGGAATGCACCGATAAAGACAATTTTTTTTTCTTTCATTTAAATTTAAAAAATATAGTGCATAAAACAATATCAACGATGTTTTCTCATCTAAACAACACAGAAAATGTTGTCACATAATTTTTTTAATTTTCTTCTCATCGAGGTGTATTTTTTCTATTGTTTTTTTTTATGAATGTTTGATTTTCTTGCAATGTTTTTGTTTTCTACTGTATTCGCTGTGATGTCTTCTATGTATATCGCATTGTTGTAATTCACAATATTTAAAAAAAGAAATTAAACTATTCGGTGTTTGCGGTTGTATGGAATTCTTTGGTGCATTTTATGTAATAAACACACTGGTGCGTTGTATATAAAAAGCGCACCGGTTACAATGATTTTTTCACTGAAAATTATGTGATTTATTTATAAAATAGAATTAATAATTTCTGTATTGAATGATACAAGTTGTATATTGAAAAAAATATGAGTGAGAAGAGTTCAAATAAGAAAATTTCTGGTCTACACAATGATGAAACATCCGAAAAAACAAAAAAAGTAGGTTATCTGTAAATTCTATACAAAATTAATATGGTTGAACTATATGTAAATTTAACTAATATATATTGGTTAGTGCATGTCATGTAGGGCCACAAAATGAGGAAGCACGATAATATTATTTATGATCTAAGTGTAGAAGAGCATAAAATCTTGGTGGAAAAATTGCAGAGGGATGAATAAGGTGAATGAAACAATACTATTCAATATGATTTTTTTTTTAATTTTCATTAATAATATACTTAGGAATATTAGATGACATGTTTAAAACAATCTATTAATTCACATATGTTTAATCTTCTACATGCACCAACAATGAGGGAACAAAATGTCATCATAACAAAACCAAATTAATTAACATACAATATGTAAATGATGATGAATTGGTCCTTAGCTCATCTGGAGTGGTGTTGGAGGTTAATCAAAGAGAGATTTTTTTTTACAGAACTATAAGGGATATAGTGGAACGAAAGTATAGATGAACTTTCCATTTACAATATAGAAATAAATCCAATGATTCCAAGAACTAAGTTATATTTAAACTACAAGAAACATTTCCAGAGCAATGTTCAATGAGACCTGTCAGACTTGCAATAAAAAAGACATACAACAACAAAAAAGAATCATTCAAAAAGTAATATTCTTAAAAACACTTTTTTAGAATATCTTTATATATATATATATATATATATATATATATATATATGTTACAAAGTATTCATTTTTTAATATATCAATTTTGTGATATTTAATTTTCATATATCAATATAAAAATACTTTATTGTCATGTTATTTTTTTAGGAAAATTATGAAAATCCCAAAGGATCAACGAGATGATATCCGAAATATGCCAATAGGAATGTCCAAAAAAGTGTACAAGGAGACGGTCAAAGAATTGGACATAATTGCATCGCATGATGAGCTATATAAACAACAACGTGCTTTAAATGTATGTAATCATTGAATTTTTCTATTAGGTACAAATAATTAATTAAACATTAAATATTAATTTTCAAATATTCTCTTACAAAAAATAAAAGAAAATGGAACTCATTCTGCACATAAAACTGGATGACAAGGAAGAAAATGGCTGATAGCAAAGTTTGTGAGTAATTGTTATTTCCTTATAACAATGTAAGGTTTTTTTTTGTATATTTTAAGTTGTTTTAAAACAACCATCCTTGAATGTCTTCAAATAGGTTCTAACATACAAAGAAGAGTCATCATAAAAAATGATTGACATTGGGTTAATTAAGGGTTGTGATTATATGTTGGCATATCCAAACTTAATTGTGGAATTTGTAAGTATAATCTATGTTGTTTTAGTTCTATCATTTTATAATTAATGAAACAAAAATAATACATTATATTAAATCTATGATTTATTATGGGGTATAAAACTTGCAGGAAACAACGTATGGAATTGAGCCAACAGAAGAATGGTTGAAACAAGGCATCAAATTTGATTTTTAACATATGTGTATGATTCATGAGTCAATTCTTACTTTGGAGGTACGTCATTTTTCAATTTACATTCATGTATATTATTTATTTCAATTTTCATTATTCTCAACAATGTAGATAGACTCATTACCATTTATTTTTATGTTTGTAGATGGAACTTGAAGAAGAACATAACAATCAAGGAAATCAACCAAACATTCAACAAAATAACCCAATGCATGGAGGTAGCTCGAGCACTAACAACAATTCCAGTGAAGAATGATGACCAATATATTTGGATATCAATGCAAGTTGCAATTGTATTTTTTTGAAATAATTGTCTATGAAAATCATAAATTTTTGTTTAATGTAATGGACATATTTTCCCAATTCAAAGACAAGGGATTACCGATAAGTGTCCCATTTTGTATGACAAATACCCACTTATTCATATAATACATATGTTTTAATTTATTCTATTGCGTTGCCCAATGTCTCTATGAAATGTTACATCGTTGATTGAATATATGGATGACTAAATATTATAATGAAGAGATGAAAAATTTGATGATATAAAAAATTAATCCAAACATCATATTCAAATTCACTAATCAAAATATAAGATACTTGTAATTTTTTTGATAAATAATAGAATTAAAAAATAACAATTAATTCACTATCACGAATCAATGTTTTTCGGTGTATTTTAATTATTAATCTCCTCAGCGCGTTTAATATTAAAACTTACTAGTGCATCTCATTTGAAATTCACACCTGTGCTTTTATGTAATCAATTAGCACTGGTTTCAATATTAATTTAATACCACAAAATTATATTAAAAATGTGGTCTTCAGTGCGTTGATCTTATACGAAGCATCGATGCTTGTGTGTTATTAATACACACCAGATCTATTGTGTTATTGATAAACACTGAGGATTTTTATTTTTAATGCACTAGGGGGGTTTTCCCTGTAATGCACCTGTGCATATTATTTTATACGACATTAGTTCCTTATTATTAGTAATGCATCGGTGTGTTCTATGCATAAATTCCCAATGCTTAATTATTTTTAACTCCCCCGATGTGTTTTAATGTTAAATCCCCGGTTCTTATAAGACAAACACCCCGGTGATTAAATATTTTACTGCCCCTATTGCTTGCATATTTTACTTCCCCGGTTCTTGATGTTAAGTGTACAACACCAATGTTGTAGGTGTATGTATGCAATGGTGCTTTTGCCTTATACAAACACACCAATTTGTAAACTTCCACTAACACCTTCAACCACCCATACTTTTTTATTTATAATCAACTTCCATTA
>JASDQU010301734.1:0-13835 GCA_032191745.1 Picea mariana
AGCTTGCAAAACTGAGGTTGTAGCCTCATTATGAGTTGGTGCTCATATGTATGATAATGTAAAGAATGTAACTATTACTTATCATATAAAGAAAAAGAGGTTTTTACCTTGTATGGGTTTCCTCGGGAAATATATGTCTCTATGTTTCTCATATATGTGACTGATGTTGAATGTGCCATTGTTTATTTCCTTGCATTATTGTGAACATCATTCAGTGTTTCTGCAAAGAGTTTAAAAGAAGCATAATTGTTTAAGCACTGTAACAACTGATTCACCCCCCCCCTCTCAGTTGTCCAACAGGTATGATAGTCACGATGCCAAAGGGGTTGGTTAAGGTTGATTGCTATTTCTCAGCTCTGTCTTATCTCAACATTATTCAGTTGATTGGGAAAACCACGAGGTTTATACCCTGTGTGTTCTAAGTATTGTTACAGGACCAAAATGAAGCCTTGCCCCTATGTTCATAATCCCTCCTATCACGAGAATTTTCACCCTATCTGCGAAGTTATTGGTGGTATACATTATGTGTGCATCGTTGGTCTCAGAGGTTCTCACCCAACGTTAAGGGGTCAACTCTAGTCTCCATGTGTTGGTCTACAGAGCAAACCCTTGACTTCTCAAGCCCAGTTTTTTATAGAGGGAACCATTATGTCCATTCGGGTATGTTGTTGATTGTTATGAGTTGGTGGTGCATCGTCGACAGTATTCTATCGTTGGCTCATCTCTATTTATTATGTTGACGGTGGTTTTGGTTATTGTTTTTTAGTCACTACAATTGATTATTACAACAGTCAAATTGATAAGCTCAGCATGGTAAATTGATTGATTGAATAAATGAGATTGCATGGTCATTGTCTTTTACGTTGCGATTATTGAATTATTAACCTACTAATACCATTAGTTTTAATTGTTAAAGTCACAGCAATGCTTCGTGCGTAATGTGTGGGTATGTGTGACCTTCCTACAGCATGTTAGGTTGAGTAGATGATTGTTGTGACTGTGGGTTCTTAATTGTCATGGGAGTATTGAAATCGTGGTAATTATGGCATGGCCATCCATTGTATATGTTATGGATATTATTGATTGTGCCATCAGAGATGGTCACAGGTTTTTAAACAATATGGTTTTGTTACAATTTTGATCATTTATGAGATGGGATCGGGTTTATTGTTTCTACCTCATTGTATTGATTGATATCCCATCATTGTGGTTGTTTAGATTCAGATTAGTTGGAACTGTACAGTCACAGAAATACTTTGTGTTTTGTCGAATGTTCTGTGTATTCCAAGCATAGTATGAGTTGAAATGATGATTGATGTCTCTGTGTTTAAATGGCAAGTCAGGATATTTGCAATTAAAATATTGATGGTTGTATTTGGTTCTTCGTTATGTGTGTTGATGAATATCATGCATCGTAGAAGAGATAGACACTGATTCTGTGACAGTGTAATCTCGTTACAATTTAATTATTAAATGAATTAAAAGGACAAAATTGGGCACGATTTTTTGTCTATATTTGATGATTGAAATAATTCATGGGCAGTGGTTGATGATTTGACGCTAAAGAGAGTGGAAATAAGTGAATCTATATTCATTTGGGAATTGTTTTAAAACATGAAATGGACAATGAGAAGAAACAGAATTCTTCTACAGGTTCTTTTGGGATGCATATTGTCTTGTTTAGTGACACTGTGTTAAAAATCTGATTACAAACAGTGAGCAAGTCAATGCACAGAATTAATTGAATTATACATAGTAGTTTTTATTTGGTCACAGTGATTATTTAGTTGGTGTTATTTCTTTTTACAGAATGGTTTTATGGATTAATTAATTAATTTTATGAACGATATATGCTATCTTTCCCTACCATTATTTAGCTTTTCTCTAATTACAAGCCCGTCGCCTTCCCACATTCATTTTTCACTCCCTGTTCTAAAATTTAATTATAGTCAAGAAGAATTATGTATTGAAGCAGTTTGAAATTACAGTTTCTTGGTTGGATCACAGTAATATTTTCTTTGGTTTGCATTACAGTTTTGCATATGACTGGAGTCCTGATTTTGGGTTTTCGGGTTTTAAGGTTTTGGGTATCATGTCTTCAAGAGTTATGACATGCAATTAATCTTTAACCTTTTGTAGATTTAAGTGTCGGAACTTCGATAATGCTTGATGCAAGAAATCTCGAATCACGAAATTGTGATGAGATTTATTAACGTTAATCTTTCTTAATCTTTAATTAACCCAGCTTATCCTTTAATACTTTAGTGAATTCGGGGATCGGGGCTGTAGTTATTAAAATATCTATGTCGACCAAATCCTTGACGGCCAAAAATCCCAGACTCATGAGCTTTTTCTCCATGTGGCTTAATGCTCAGTGTATGCAGTTGTTCCACTACCAATACTTCCATTCATTCTCCTTGTGACTCAATGCTCGAACATATGGTACATTTCTTTGATTCTCACGTGAACCCTGTCTTTGGATTTTTCGTGAGTTGGCTTGTGACTGTTATACTGCGATGGCATTTGGGGCTGATTTCAGCGTTATTTGACTGAAGATGACAAGTAGAGAACATTTAGTGATGTGCGTGACAGACAAATGGTCGTTTTCTCACATCTACACTTTCAGTAGTTAAACACTATAAAAAATTTCTCTCCTAAGTTACTGAAAGCCAAAATTTCAATATTTGTTACAACAAAGGCAACGTGCATTTATTGCACGTCACTCCATACCCCTTCCACTAGTCGTCACCCTGGCTATTCTTCAATTGCGTTCATTTTGGTTAAGCTCTGATTTTCAAGCAGAGAAAGAATTGTTCGGCCAAGCTCGCGTTTTTAAGGTTTTTGTGGTTACAGGTATGTCTTTTCACCATCCATGAACCCGCTTTAGTTATGATATAGATATTGGCTCGGTGATGTATGGGTTTGTTCTTTCCTTAAGTCTGGAAACTATGTAAATTTGTGACATTTTTTCCAGAATGAATGGTTGGTGTGGTTTCATTGCAATAATGGTTGAAGTTACAGTTTCGATGATCATTCTGAGTTTAGAAGCCATGAAGGCTCTCTATCATCCTTATTGGTCTTGGTTGAAGGGTTTTCTTTCGGTCCATATTGGTTGGTTGTCTCCACGCTTTCTTATCACCATACCCAGTTGTTTATTGTTATGGGGTTTGTTCAATTTGAAATACTTTGTGTCACTACGTATCGTTCACTTGGGTATGGGTTCATTCATGTTATTGGGTTTGCGCAGGGGGTATAATAGTCGTGATGCCAAAGGGGTTGCTTAAGGTTGATTGCTATTTCTCATCTCTGTCTTATATCAACATTCTTAAGTTGATTGGGAAAACCACGAGGGTTATACCCTGCGTGTTCTAAGTATTGTTACAGGACCAAAATGAAGCCTTGCCCCTATGTTCATAATCCCTCCTATCACGAGAATTTCCACCCTATCTGCGAAGTTATTGGTGGTATACATTGTGTGTGCATCGTTGGTGTCGAAGGTTCTCACCCAATGTTAAGGGGTCGACTCTAGTCTCCATGTGTTGGTCTATAGAGCAAACCCTTGACTTCTCAAGCCCAGTTTTTTATAGAGGGAACCATTATGTCCAGTCAGGTATGTTGTTGATTGTTATGAGTTGGTGGTGCATCGTCGACAGTAGTCTATCGTTGGCTCGTATATGTTGATTATGTTGATGGTGGTTTTGGTTATTGTTTTTTAGTCACTACAATTGATTATTACAACAGTCAAATTGATAAGCTCGGCATGGTAAATTGGTTGATTGAATAAATGAGATTGCATGGTCATTGTCTTTTACATTGAGATTATTGAATTATTAACCTACCATTAGTTTTAATTGATTAAGTCGCAGCAATGCTTCGTGCGTAATGTGTGGGTATGTGTGGCCTTCCTACAGCATGTTAGGTTGAGTTGATGATTGTTGTGACTGTGGGTTTTTAATTTCCATGGGAGTATTGAAATTGTGGTAATTATGGCATGGCCATCCATTGTATATGTTATGGATATTATTGATTGCGACATCAGAGATGGTCACGGGTTTTTAAACAATATGGTTTTGTTTCAATTTTGATCAATTTATGAGATGGGATCGGGTTTATTGTTGCTACCTCGTTGTATTGATTGATAGCCCATCATTGTGGATGTTTAGATTCATATTAGTTGGAACTGTACAATCACATAAACACTTTGTGTTTTGTCGAATGGTCTGTGTATTCCAAGAATAGTATGAGTTGAAATGGTGATTGATGTCTCTGTGTTTAAATGGTAAGTCAGGATATTTGCAATTAAAATATTGATGGTTGTATTTGGTTCTTTGTTATGTGTGTTGATGAATATCATGCATCGTAGAAGAGATAGGCACGGATTATGTGACAGTGTAATCTCATTACAATTTAATTGTTAAATGAATTAAAAGGACGAAATCGGGCACGATTTTTGTGTCTATATTTGATGATTGAAATAATTCGTGGGTAGTGGTTGATGATTTGATGCTAAAGAGAGTGGAAATAAGTGACTGTGTATTGATTTGAGAATTGTTTTAAAACAATAAATGGACAATGAGAAGAAACAGAATTCTTCTACAGGTTCTTGTGGGATGCATATTGTCTTGTTTAGTGACATTGTGTTAAAAATCTCATTACAAACAGTGAGCAAGTCAATGTATAGAATTAATTGAATTATACATGATAGTTTTCATTTGGTCACAGTGATTATTTAGTTGGTGTTATTTCTTTTTACAGAATGGTTTTATATATTACTTAGTTAATTTTATGAACGGTATATGCTCTCTTTCCCTACCATTATTTTTCTTTTCTCTAATTACAACCTCGTTGCCTTCCCACATTCATTTTTCACTCCCTGTTCTAAAATTTAATTACACTCAAGAAGAATTATGTATTGAAGCAGTTTGAAATTACGGTTTCTTGGTTGGATCACAGTAATATTTTCTTTGGTTTGCATTACAGTTGATTGTTGTTGTCTTTGAGCAGTAACCATGTGTCTTTTCCCCCTCATTTTATCATGTTTCTCTCAATACAAACCCCTCGCATATTCCAGGACCTTTTGTTCACCCCCTGCTAATTGACAACAGTTAAACAATTTATATGGATTTGATTGCCTGAGTCTCATATGTTGTTGATCCAAAGTCTATTTCAAATTTTTAAGGAGTTTTCATGTATGGTTGTAAGGGAACTATTTGCTAATCAATCATGCATGAAGGAATGAGCATTTTCATATGAGGTATCCATGGCAAAGGCAACCGAGGGAGAGTTAATTGGAACAGAGGCCCAAGAAGGCCAAGATTCTCCATACACTTTGATGATGAATCGCAAGAGTTAAGCCACTTGTTTCAGGATGGATTTTTCAATTGGATTGGGAAAGGAGTGGTCCAACCTAGCCCTGAAGGGCCTCCTTTCCAAGCTCCACAAGCCCCCGGTATTCCTGTGCCCCCTCATGTCTCATTGCAACCCGAGGTTCCAGACAATGACGAATGACAAGAGATTGTCCACTCGGCAGTCTCCCAACATCATGGTTGGCCCAATTTGTCCTTACCTACTCCCCCGCCTATCAATCAAATTGTCCGAGCTACACCTTTCCACTCATCAGTTCATTCCTCTCATGCTAGAAAAAGGTTGAAAACCGAGGCCAACCATGCCCCTGACAAAGTAAAATCTACCTCTGCCCCTTCCTCACCCTCCAATTGCTTTGATAAATCCATGTCTTCCTGAATGCATTTGAGGGACGATTGTTCTCATGTGATCAGCGAGATTAGGCCTAAAGGCTCAGCGCAACTAAAAGAAAATTCGGAGAAATCAAAGGGTGATAGCAGTAATCAAGGAAAGATTGCATCTCAGAGTGGAAAATATAGCTTTTGAGTTTTATTTTATTTATTGTTGATGACAGTTGACTTCAAAAGTTTTTTTTGGACAGCATATTTTCTTTCGATATATGAGTAACATATTTTTGAAAACAATTTCAAATATCAATGAGATAAATTGTCAAATATGAATGCGATGATGGGAGTCACAAGGAGGGGTGTTTTGTTTAATTAATTAGTTATGTTACGATTGTTAAGAACTAAAGGGAGTCACAAGGGGTCCCACCTACTAGTTATTATTTATTTATAACCCTTATTATGATTATTACTTTTCCCCCTAACTAAAAAGTTGGTTGAGTTTTTAATTAACTTAACTAATGAGGTGGTTCAACTACTTCAACCAATTCTAATTTTCTTAAAGGAAAAAGGAAAGGGAGGAACAAGAGGAGGCATAGAAGGAGAAGCGTACTAAGGTTTTATCTTTGAGTTTTTGTTGAGATAGTTCAGTTTTCATTCATTCCTTAATTGATCACAAGCCTAATTCTTTTTTATGATAGCAGGGTCTTATTGTAGACAGCAATATTCAAGGCTGAATTACATCATTCAGACACTTGTTTTTCAAAGGTGTTGATCTATCTTTGATCGTTTGTGTAGACTTGTCTGTTTGTGAATTAGTTTTCATGACTGACAAACGCTATTGTGAAGAGTCGAATGAGTATCAATATGTGGCAAGTTGATCCAGCTTTTAGAGTTCAATTATGATTTTCTATCAGAGGTCTTTTTGTATACTTCATCGAGGATGTCTAAGTTTGACTTTGTTCCAAAACTTCTTCACGAAATTTTGGAAAGAGAATGACTCTTTGATTAATTGGAATGAAATAAAGGATTGTTTTATGTCTCATCTGTCTTGATTATCATCTTGGTGTCTCTACATTTATTTTAGCAATTGTTATATTAAGAAAATCATATTAATAATGAATTTTCCAACAAGCTTTTATTTGTAAAAAGACTAGCTTAAGCACTTGTAATAAATACGTGTGAGTTAGGATATTATTTTTGATGGCTATAAACATAGGGTGACATTCCCGTCTATTTTGATTTAGCCAAGCAGAATCTGAAAATGTTTGGGTAAGAACATTTCATATATTTTCCTCAACATTTCTTTGGCGACCATACTAGGGAGATCTTCAATATCTCTCTGGTTAATTTTAATACTCGATTATCATCGAATACATCTATTTTTATGATATGGATTCTTTGACAGTTTTTATTTCTTAATGGTTGTGCATGTTGCAAGCCCGCCCAATATTGAGCTCGGTCTTCAAGATCATACCAGCATCATTTTAAACTTGTTTAACACCATTTTAGACATTGTCAATACCTGTGTTGATCTTAATCATTCATGGGCAGCAATTGAACAAGATATTAGTGCTCAAGAACGATTGGAGGCTAGACGTAGACATCCTAGAAATCAGCAGTAACCTTTTTGTTTCTTCATTTTTGGCCTTTCTTTCATGTCCTTAGACTATTGTGTCTCTAGAAGAAGAAGAGGTTCATCACCTGAAATTAGTCCTATTGCTGAAATAGGAAGAAGGAACGTTGTGTTATCTACCCAAGAAAGTTCTCTAAGGAGAAATTTGTCTGATTATTCAAGTTCAACTTTTTATCCTTCACCTATCATCCACAACATGGCATCTAGTGGTGGCTTTGGTGGCACTAGAAGTGCTTCGTCCTCTTAGTCTTCATCTTCAGTGATTGGTAGCTTATAAAATTTACCACAAATCCCACCAAAGTCATTAAAAAGTATGGGATTTTTCAGTTTGAAGAAGATGCCACAACCACACCATGGCATGTGTCCTCTCCTCTTAACCTAGCACCTACTACTAGTCCACTTCCTAAATTCAAAGAACATCTTCCTAAGTTTTCACTACAAATGAACACCTAGTGGCATTTTCTAATGCTTGTCACAACATAGGAGCCAATGACAATGATACTTGCATGCGCTTATTCGTCAATTTCTTGGAGGGAAAGGTTGTGGCCGATTTCTTTGACCTTCCTCCAAAGATTTTTTCCACTTGGGAGGAGTTAATCTATTGGTTCAGGTCCACTTATAGGAAATCTAAAAGCCTAGCCGAGAGGTTGTAGGAATACAATAGCTTCGCCTATAAGGATGGTGAAACCATCAAGTCCTTCAACTTGCATTTCACTAAGTTATACAATCAGATCCCTCAACTCATTCGACCTCATAACCAAGCCTCTTTCATACATTACTACAATGCATTACCTTCCCCCTGCCGTCATAGGCTTGAGGAAAAATCCATTGATAATCTTGGTTCCACTTTGTATACTTGTTTAGAGTATGAAGAACAGCTTTAAAGAATAGGTCTTCCTCAGGGAGAATCGTTTAAACAGACAGACATATCCGCGCTTTTACAGCTATTACAAGACATGAATAATCGTATGATAGTGTTCGATCGAAAGGGAACTGTCTCACCTCTCACCCCTGGAACTTCATCTTCTTCTACACCCCCCTTTAGAAATTTGATTGACAATAATTTTCAGCCTAAAGCTATCTTGCCTCGAAGTTGGTGTAACTTCTGCGAGGAACACCATGAGGAAGCCACATGTGAGGTAAGGAAGAGTGTTAGAGATAATATATTTGGTAAAAGACCAGAAACTACCATCGTTGTCCTAGATTTCGTAGAGCCATAAGATGTCATGATCATCAACACTAGGAACAAAGCCTATGCTCCCAAGAGAAAATTTGGTCCTCCTCGCAATTCTTCTAGTCCATGCTCATCCTCACCCGTTTCTATTGTTCAGGTTCCTAAGGTTCCTGACAGTCAAGGAAAAACTCCCCCTCTCCCCTCTTCCAAGTACAATATCTTGACTCAGTTGGCCAACATCAAAGCAGATGCCATGCTTCTGGACATGGTTGTCGTCCCTGAAAAACAGATGCATCTGAAACAATTCATGGAAGGAAAAGCTTATGTTGTATCCAAACTCTCTAAAGAGGTGAAAGAAGAGGATTCGTCTATAAATAAAGTAGGTGTACATAAATTTAGATACCCTGTAAAAAATCCCCCTTGTTACATTTATGTAAAGATTATGGATAAGATCACACATTGTTGCCTCATTGATGGTGGTTCATGCCCAAGTGTGATGTCAAAGATTATTATGGAAGAGCTAGGATTGTCTTGTACAAAAGAAAATGCTAGAAGCATGCTCTCCTATAATAGCCTACAAAAAACAACCATAGGTGAGATTAAAGATGTAACCTTATTTTTGTGTGCACACCCTGAAATAAGGACAACCTTTAGTATTCAAGTAATTGATATGCCAGTAAGAAATTACTCAATCATATTGGGAAGAGATTGCAAGCCTTAACAAGTGGATACCTCTCACTCCACAGAACACATTTATCCTTTCCTCGGAACGGTAAAAACATTATAGTACTTAGAGAGGGAAGGATTCACCTTACATAGAGAGTGTCCCACTGCCTAATGTAAACTATATCGAAGAGGACCTAGCAGTGTATTCCATCTTTGTTGAGGAGGATAACATTCCCTTATAACAAATTGATTTAGATGATGGTATGTGGCACATGCACTTTGATGGTTCCTACTCTAATGAAGGTAACGGAGTTAGCATTATCTTGATTTCTCCTGTAGGAAAAATACATAGCTTTTCTTATAGGTTGGAGTTTTCTTGCACAAACATTGTCACTGAATTCGAAGATTTTTTATTAGGAATTGAGAACGCCTATAATCTTGGTTGTGGTCACCTTTCAGTTTTTGGGGATTCCGAGCTTGTTGTGAACCTTGTACGTAAAATTTACTATCCTAGCAACAAGTTGATAAAAAGATACACCCAAACTGTTTGGGCACTTGTCTCGAACCTATTATCTTTCAACATCACTCATGTTAAGAGGGAGTTGAATTCAATGGCTTATCGGTTGGTTGTTTTTACAACCTCTCCTAATCAGCAACTTTGGCCACACAGACCTAATTGTACTTTTCAATCTCTATATCGTCTACATATCCCTGACAATATAGAATCTTGGCAGGCCCTCCCTAACGATGAGCTCATTTGTTCTTTCATTCAATATGAACCTCTTAAGCCCAAGGAAATCATATCCATAGAAGAGAAGAGGATTCCTAAGGGCCCGACTCCTCTACAGAGTTCGTTTTCATTGAGTGACGTAGGAAATAAAGAAAAACAAAAAGAAGAGGAGTCATGAAGGAAGGTGGGTGAAACCATCTCCTTGGACATTGGGCCATGTCCTTGGACATTGGGGCACCCGAATCTTCAAAGAATGTTAAAATAAGTGTCCAATGTTCTAATAAACAATAAATGAAGTTTTCCAAGCTACTTGGTGGGTTTCAGAATGTTTTTTCTTGGTCTTATGAGTATGTTCATGGTTTTGATCCTGGTCTTATATTGCATGCTATCCCCATCAAGGAGGGCATAAAACCAGTTAAGAAGAAACAAGGACCTATTAACTCTACATTGAAAGCAACTCTTCAAAGGGAGTTGGAAAATTTCTTAATGGTTGGGATCATTTTTTCGATCAAGTACTTTGAATGGGTTTCCAATTGGGGACTTGTCTCAAAGGTCACTGATCATATTAGAACCTGCATTAATTTTCGCACATTCAATCGGGCTATTATGAAAAACCCTTCCCTTCCTATTAAAATGGAAATCATTCTGCAGCAGGTTTTGAGGTCACAGATGAGCCCCTTACTTGACATTTTTTTGGTTTACAGTTGAAACAAGGGAAAGGGGGCAAATGATCAGAAAAACACTCTTATCATTAATTGGGGTACCATGACTGATAAATGTGTGCTTTCTCTCTTAACTTATGCAAGTTTCACTTTTAAAAGACCTATACAAACAAATATGGATGAATTGACCAGTATCCATATCTATCTTGATGATCTGATTGTGCACGTTAAAGGGCTAATTATTACCTCAGAGTTCCAAGTGTTATTTCTAGGTCCATTCAAAATTGATTTTGTCATGGATACTAAATCTTATATTCTAAAGGATTTATAGGAGCAATCGTTGTCCTACAGCACTAATAGTGCTCACTTGAAACATTACGTGGGACCAACGTGAAATATTCTAACGTTGTTCGGTTTTTCTATATACTAGTAGTCTAGCTCTTCTTTCAATTTTTCATTGTTTTTCTTTTCTGCTTTACAGTAGTTTGACTTCAGCTTTCTATTTTTAAACATTCTTGCTGCTTTTTCGTTTCTGTCATTTTATTGTTTTTGTTTGATTTTTGCATTTTCACTTCTGTCATGATTTTGTTGCTTACCATATTTTCGGTGATTTGGTCAAAAAAAGACATTGGATCAGTTCTTCCATAGTGTCACTCCTGCAAGATATTGTTGGTCAATAAAAATCAAGCTTACACAGTTGTCATGATGTTTCCCTGAAGCACACTTGAATTTGTTATCTGCTTTCATTGTTGTCTTATAAAGAAATTGCTTTTTTCCCGCTTCTTCTTGTCATTTCTTCATCCATTTGAGATTTAAAAGAGCAAATCTGAAATTTTTCTCCTTGAAGTAAAGAGCAGATTCTGGTTGAATTATTATGCATACAGGGATAAACCCCCTCATACTTAAATCTTTTCATGAGTTATTCCCAAAATCCCAGTCATTTTTCCATTAAATCCGCTCACTTCCCCCTGTTGCATAATCTTCCTGGTTAGATCTTCTTGAACTATTGTTCTTGTTCTGTGGAACCATGAGTTCTGAGTTCTAAATCTGTTGAAAACAAATTTCCCTGTGGATTCGCCAATTTGTTGACGATTAAAATCGCAACGAGGATTGTTTCCCGCAAAGTATTGCTAAAGCCTCTTATTATAAGCTAACGAGATATATAATACTAGTAGGTGGGACCCCTTTGTAGATTGGGAGATCAGATCTGGGTTTTTTTTATGTTATGTTGTTGTTTGACACTGCGACAGAGTTCTACATGATTGATGAAATCTTGGTTTTATTGGTGATGGATAAGATCTATTATGTGTTGGTTCTAATTGCGACAAATGAATGATGGATAAGGAATGTTATGTGTGTTATGTTGCTCTACGATCTTATTTCATGTTACGATGACCCATGTTATCCATTGTTACCACTGTTATATGTTCTTGGATTCATTACTGTGACACCTACACAAGAGACATGTTAGTAATAATATATAAGAGCAGTTGAAAAGAGATAAAAGAAATATAACAAAGTGCAAAAGGAAGAAACTAGACTATACTAAAATGCTACACTATATGCATTGGAATTAAAAGGATGATTGTTAGTCCTAGCTAACGGGGTTAGTGGCTATATGATTTATTGAGTTATATGGATATTATGTAATATGCGTTGGCAGTGGTTAATGTGACATAGGGTGGCGCTCTTGGCAATTAGTGGATGTTGGTTTCGATGCATGATTTAATTGAATGAATTAATGGATTTGTGGGCTGGCGTGTACTAAGGAATTGAATGACTAGAGGATGGAGGCGATGTGCATTGATTTCACGTCACTCCATACCCCTTCCACTGGCTATCACCCTGGCTATTGTTCAATTGTGTTTGTTGTGGTTAAGCTCTAATTTTCAAGCAAAGGAAGAATTGTTCGACCAAGCTCGCGTTTTTAAGGTTTTCGTGGTTACAGGTATGTTTTTTCGCCATCCATGAACCCGCTCTGGTTATGAAATAGATATTGGCTCTATGATGTATGGTTCTGTGCTTTCCTTAAGTCTGGCAACTTTGTAAATTTGTGATATTTTTCTGGAATGAATGGTTGGTGTGGTTTCATTGCAATAATGGTTGAAGTTGCAGTTTCGTTGATCATTCTAAGTTTAGAAGCCATGAAGGCTCTCTGTCATCCTTATTGGTCTTGGTTGAAGGGTTTTCTTTCGGTCCAGATTGGTTGGATGTCTCCGCGCTTTCTTATCACCATACCCAGTTGTTTGTTGTTATGGGGTTTTTGGGTTTGAAATACTTTGTGTCACTTCTTATCATTCACTTGGGTATGGGTTCGTTCATGTTATTGGGTTTGCGCAGGGGGTATGATAGTCGCGATGCCAAAGGGCTTGCTTAAGGTTGATTGTTATTTCTCATCTCTTTCTTATCTCAACATTCTTCAGTTGATTGGGAAAACCACGAGGGTTATACCATGTGTTCTCTAAGTATTGTTACAGGATCAAAATGAAGCCTTGCCCCTCTGTTCATAATCCCTCCTATCACGAGAATTGTCACCATGTCTGAGAAGTTATTAGTGGTATACATTATGTGTGCATCGTTGGTCTCGGAGGTTCTCACCCAATGTTGCGAGGTTGACTCTAGTCTCTTTGTGTTGGTCTACAGAGCAAACCTTGACTTCTCAAGCCCGGTTTTTTATAGAGGGAACCATTATGTCGGGTCGGGTATGATGTTGATTGTTATGAGTTGGTGGTGCATCGTCAACAGTATTCTATCATTGTCTCATCTCTGTTGATTATGTTGACGGTGGTTTTGGTTATTGGTTTTTAGTCACTACAATTGATTATTACAATATTCAAATTGATAAGCTCAACATGGTAAATTGGTTGATTGAAGAAATGAGATTGCATGGTCATTGTCTTTTACATTGTGATTATTGAATTATTAACCTACCATTAGTTTTAATTGATTAAGTCACAGAAATGCTTCGTGCGCAATGCGTGGGTATCTGTGGCCTTCCTACAGCATGTTAGGTTGAGTTGATGATTGTTGTGACTGTGATTTTTTAATTGCCATGGGAGTATTGTAATCATGGTAATTGTGGCATGGAAATCCACTGTATATGCTATGGATATTATTGATTGCGCCATCAGAGATGGTCACGGGTTTTTAAACAATATGGTTTTGTTGCAATTTTGATCAATTTATGAGATGAGATCTATTAATTTTTAAGCCATTATTATAGTTCTTTGCATTTCAATAGATAACAATAGCATAATACAAGATCAATGAGAAATACACA
>JASDQU010301735.1:0-13916 GCA_032191745.1 Picea mariana
CAATCTATGCACCCTGGCTGGATCTCAACTGGGTCAGAAGGAAACTACAATCCGAGCTCTGATCTCGTGTAGCTACACAAACCCTCTATTTGACTTGCGCCCTCACTAGCTGAGCTGCGCAACACTGCAAACTGGATACTCCTGAATAGAACGGTGAAATACCTAGATGGTATCTCTGATGGGCTAGGGTGTGTCTCCCAACATCGAAACCGATCAATGGTGGTGGTTTCCTCCAAAAATCCACAAAATAGTAAAGTCGAATCTCTTCCTCCTCTGGTAACTCTCAACATCAAATCATAACAATGCATAATGAGGAATTAGGTTGAATTCCTCCCTTTATACTCTTCCCGATCTAATTCACCATTGATCTCACTTAAGCTAGGCGCTTTTCCTCCTAAGGTGAATAATTAATTAATTAAGTCCCCCTTTAGCACCTTTTCGTTCTAATTCTTCGTTGAATTAGGCTTAAGTGACTTTTCCTATGCTTTTTGGCTTAATTCGTCGTTTAGACACCAAATCACCCTTATTTCTCCCTTTTGTTCCCTATTTGTGCCTGACTATAGTCTACATGAACACATAGACTACTAAGTCACTCCCTGCTGCCTACTCTTGGGAAAGGGACATCACATAGACGGCCCAAAAATCCTATCCAATTCTTTCTGAGATCTGACCGATTCATCTGAAGGCTGGTGAATTGATGTTGATGATGCAATGCCGAATGACAAATCCAACTGTCCCAAATTTTTAAATAATCACATCAATATCCCTTTCATTTGAAGTTAAATCCATTTGTATATTAACTCCCAAATCTGCAGTTGTTTTTCTTGAAAGCAACATACCCCAGGCATCAGGCACATCAATCACCACTATGTCCATTTCTATTTGAATATCAAGGAAAGAAGCCAAATGCACTTGTAAGCCATTTATCAAACAATGCAATTCAATTTTTTTACTATCCATGGCATAAATGTTATGGTAAGGCCTTGAAATCCTTAAATTTAACTGTTCCATTACTTTCCTAGACATAACATTTGAACTTGCTCCAGAGTCAAGCATGCAATTATGAAGGAGATGGTTGTTCACAAGTAGAGAAGGGAAAAATGGTTGATTCTTTTCGTTTCCCCTATCCCAATTTTGCAAAATCACAGGTGCATCCTGGTAAGCTACAACCAGGATGGCATGTCAATATTGTTCCAAGGAGGATATTCTATGGCTTTGAGTAGTTTTTCCCTTTGAGATGGAATCTTCATAATTTCTGCTACAGGGACCAACATTTTTTCATTATTCAACCATCCCCCCGAGTCAATATTTAATTTTCTATTTGTACGAAAATTTGATTTAGGGGCTAAGAGGTACCTTAGGAACACTTGCTTGAGGCTTGTCTTGATTCTTAGTTCCATTTCGCTGGTAAGCAAAGCCGCTATATCTAGCCAAATCTGATACTTGCTTGGGAGTAGGCTTAGGACCAAAATTTTATGTTTCTTTGTCCACCACATCACTCATGTGGTTTACATCCCTACCACGCTCTCTTAATTCCATCCACTCATTCATGCCAACATTATATTTTCGACCACACATGTTAACTTGTTCATTTTCTGATTTAAAGAACCCTTCTTCATCACAAATTTCAAGGAAGATTTGGCAAGTTGACTCTTCACGAAATTCACCACAAGGACTACAGTAAGGGATAACTTGGTGATCCACCAAGTTAGTAGACTCAAAAGGATTTGGTGGCCTTTTCTCTTGAGGTGGAGGTCTCTTTGGCCACTTATCACTTGGCTTATGATGACCATTGGCTTATGATGACCTTGTGAGGTGGCTTATGATGACCTTTGGCTTATGATGACCATTTCCCTGTTATCACAAGCACCCCATGCCCAAATATTTACCCCATGCCACCTCATACAACTATATGACTTGGAATAGACTCCAAGTCATGTAAGTGTATGGAACAAATGTTATTGTAAGGCCTCAAAATCCTTAAATTTAATTGTTCCATTACTTTCTTAGTCATAACATTTGAACTTGCTCCAGAGTCAAGTATGCAATTATGAAGGAGATGGTTGTTCACAAGTAGAGAAGGGAAAAATGGTTGATTCTTTTCGTTTCCCCTATCCCAATTTTGCAAAATCATAGGTGCATCCTGGTAAGCTACAACTGGTGGCATGTCAATATTGTTCTGAGGAGGATCTTCTATGGCTTTGGGTAGTTTTTCCCTTTGAGATGGAATCTTCATAATTTCTGCTACAGGGACCAACATTTTTTATTTATTCAACCATCCCCCCGAGTCAATATTTAATTATGTACTTGTACAAAAATTTGATTTAGGGGCTAAGAGGTACCTTAGGAACACTTGCTTGAGGCTTGTCTTTATTCTTAGTTCCATTTCTCTGGTAAGAAAAGCCTCTATATTTAACCAAATCTGATACTTGCTTGGGAGTAGGCTTAGGACCAAAATTTTATGTTTCTTTGTCCACCACATCACTCATGTGGTTTACATCCCTACCATTCTCTCTTAATTCCATCCACTCATTCATGCCAACATTATATTTTCGACCACACATGTTAACTTGTTCATTTTATGATTTAGAGAACCCTTCTTCATCACAAATTTCGAGGAAGATTTGGCAAGTTGACTCTTCACGAAATTCGCCACAAGGCCTACAATAAGGGATAACTTGGTGATCCACCAAGTTAGTAGACTCAAAAGGATTTGGTGGCCTTTGCTCTTAAGGTGGAGGTCTCTTTGGCCACTTATCATCTGGTTGTATGTCTTACCAATTCCTTGGTACACATTATCGGAGAAAAGGGGGTACAGGTACATCAGGAGAAAATTAAAGCTATTATGGAGTGGCCCACTCCTAAGACACTCACAGAATTAAGGGGATTTCTAGGCATATGCACTTACTACATGAAATTTGTCAAAGGGTTCTCTCAGCATTGTGCACCCTTGACCGATTTGAATAAGAAGGGAGCCTTCAAATGGAGTGAGGAGGCTCAATTTACATTTGACGAGATGAAAAGGGTGATGAGCACGTGCCCAGTCTTATCCCTACCAGATTTCGACCAGCCTTTTACCTTGGAGTGTGATGCCTCGGGAGAAGGAATAGGGGTCATACTGATGCAAAACAGGCACCCTCTTGCCTATAAGAGCTGAAAACTCAGGGGACCTGAGCTACTTTACAGCATTTATGACAAAGAAATGTTGGCTATCATGCACGCTCTGGCCAAATTCAGGCAATACCTGGTAGGTGCACGGTTTGTGGTCAAATCAGATCATAATAGTCTTAAGTACCTACTGGAGCAGAAAGACTTAAATGAAAGGCAGCAGAAATGGGTAAGCAGAATATAGGCCTATGACTTTGACATTGAATTTGTCAAAGGGAAGAACAACGTGGTGGTTGATGCATTGTCCAGAAGGCCATCCATCTATGCCATGAAAAATGTGTCTGTTGATTGGAAGGACCACTTGGTTATGGATTATGCAAAGGATCAATTGGCTTGTCAGCTAATGGACGAGCAGGTACAGGACGATAACTTCAAGATCATTGACGGCCTCATCTATTACAAGGGCCGAATCTTTTTGGTTCCTGGATCGGCTTTCAAGGCCAAAGTGTTGCAAGCATGTAATGACTCACCAATGGAAGGGCACCAAGGAATTGGTAAGACATACAGGCAGGTGAGGGAGAGGTTCTCATGGAAGTCCCTCAAGGAGGATGTAATGAGGCATGTCAAGGAGTGTACGACGTGCCAGGAGAACAAGGATGAGCACACTCACCCGGCAAGACTACTACAACTCCTACCCATCCCAGAGCACAAGTGGGAAAGAATATCCATGGATTTCATCACAGGGTTGCCAAGGGCGCAAGGGAAAGACTGCATTTTTGTAGTGGTGGATAGGTTGACGAAGTTTGCACACTTCTTATCCATAGCCACAGACTTCAGTGCAGCACAGGTGGTCGAATTGTTTTTCAGGGAGATCTTCAGACTGCACGGCCTACCCAAGACCAATGTCAGTGATAGAGATAGCAGATTCATGAGTACATTCTAGGAGGAGTTGTTCAGACTAGTTGGTATGACCTTGACCCCTAGTACCAGCGATCATCCTCAAACGGATGGACAGACCGAGATAGTCAACAAATGGGTGGAAGGATATCTCAGGAATTATGTGGCAGGGCATTAGAAAGCGTGGGTCAGGTGGTTTCACTTGGGAGAATACTGCTACAACACCACCCATCACATGTCCATAGGCATGACACCATTCAGGGCATTATACAGCTATGATCCACTCTGTTTTGTGGAGGTTTCTTTTGGTGACAGCCGGGCTCTGATGGTATAGGATTGGGTGCAGCAGAGTCAGGACATCCTGAGAGAGCTAAAGGATCATTTACAGATTGCACAAAACCAACAAAAGGTCCAAGCAAATAAGCACAGAGTTGAGCGTACCTTTGAGGTTGGTGACTTAGTCTATCTAAGGCTCCAACCATACAGGAAGGCTTCTATAAAAAGAAGCGGAGCAGAGAAGCTACAACCACGGTTCTTTGGAACCTACAGGATCAACAGAAGGGTAGGGGCCATAGCTTATGAGATGGAGCTTCCACAGGGCAACAGGATACACAATGTCTTCCATGTGTCCTGCCTGAAGAGGGCCATCGGCCAACACATCACACCCATTGAGGTGTCGCCTCCTTTGGACGAAGAGGGGCAACTTGTTTTGATTCTGGAGGATATAATGGACGTTCGGGAGAAGACGCTCAGGAAGAGAAGCAACATAGGGTACCTGATCAGATGGAAGGATCTACCCATTGAGGATGCCACATGGACGAATGAACAAGTGGTACGTGAGACAGGTTTGGAATTGCTTGAGGACAAGCAATTTCTAGTAGGGGAGACTGTAATGTCCCCCACCTCTTGATGAAGAGGTTTGGGAAGACTTAGTGGTCTAGGCATCCCCACTAGACCATAGTCTCACACAAAGGGGAAAATTCAACCAAACTAATGTTATATTTTTAAGTTGACTTAGTGAAAAGGTAAAAAGAGTTAAAAAGGTAACCCAATGAAGAAATAGAAGCGTTGGAGGTTGAGTTAGGAGTTAACCTTAGGGGTTAACTTAATTCAACAGGGAAATAGAAAAAAGTATAAAGAGAAGGCTAGGGCACACCTCTCATTTCATCTTGGATATTTGAAATTTGCTTGTTTATGCTCTTGAGCATANATATTACAAACCCTAGAGAGCAACTCAGTGGTGAAAGATTCCACTCACCTTGTTCCAAGCTTGGTCTTGGTGGTGAAATATTCCACCCACACCATTCTACATCCATCATCTATTCATGAAGATCAGCAGGGCCGTACCAGTTAGGGTTTTCCAGCAAGGGCGCACCATTTGTTGAAGAAGAGTTTGATTCGGCCTATTAAGGAAGCTTTGGGAGATTTTAGCATTAGGGTTTTTCTTGCAGGCCCTTCCTCATCAGTTTAGAGGTTTCTTTGAGGAGTTATCACGTCCCTATCTTTATCTACAAGTTGGGACGGTTTTGGGAGATAGAGGACGATTTGGTGATTCAATGATTTTCAGATCTAGGTGGCTATAGGCCAAATCTAATCTTGAAACTACTCTCAGGGGTTTGTGACTGCCCGATCTATCATCCTAGAGAGTTTCAGTGGATTCAGAGCCCTTATTAAGCTAGGCCAAATTATTGGCCATATTCAGGGTTTCAAGAGGGTTGTACCAGTTTGGGATTTCTGCAGTTTGAGGAGGAGGCTTCAGTGTTTGGGCTCCATACTTCAGGAGGAGGCTATCATTGCCCTGATCTATCATTGGGAGGAGTTTAGCAGCATTTGGGAGGAGTTTAGCAGCATTTGTCTTGAAGCCATCTGAAGCTATTCCAGAGCTACTTCTCTATTTGTATTAGGTGCTTGCTTTCTTATAATAAAGTTCAGATCTTGTTTGTGGTTCCTATCTTGTGTATTGTTGAAGATCTTCATATGTTGAAATGATTCTTGTATAAATTGTGGCTGAATAACTGAATAAAACCTAAGGTTGAGATGTTCATGGCCAACCTGCATACACAACAGTAAACAATCAAATCAGTGGTTAGTTAGTGTTTCCAAGCAAAAAATTGGCTTGGGAACATTACAGTGCCTTTGTGGAGGGTGAGTTGCACCTTGTCATGAATGCAATTGTTTCCTAACCCATTCATTGCCATTTATTCTTAACTTTATTTCTTTTGATCTTTTTCTCTTGTGCTTCAAGGGAATAGTTGAGGGCCACTATCCTGGTTTGATGACTGGAGGTGACAACGTTATCCACAAACATTTCATGGAAATGAGAAGGTTGGCTCATAATGCGACCCCCTTTCTCTTGGCTATGCCACCAAGAGCCATTACCCTGGTTTGGTGACCAGATAGGTGGTAATGTCATACCGCTACATGCCCATGGTCATAATAGGTTGACTCGTGACGAGACCTCCTATCCATCAACTAGTACCTTGAGTGTTTATGTTATCTTGTAGGTCCCCTTTTCTTACTAAGAAGCCTTTCACTTATTTCTCAAGGATCCTTGGGTGAAGCATATCGAAGGTTTTAGATTTGGATTTTCACTTTTTCCATCTACTTTTACCCTTTAGGCCTTTAGCCCCTTCTTCCCACGAGGTAAGGTACAACCCTTCCTACTGTAGCCAATCCCAATGCCCATACAAGGAAGGGGAAATGGAAGGAATAAAGAAGGAACGTGATAAGTTTGAAGGGAACGAACGATGACTTTTCAAATATCCACCCAATAGAAACCCATCCCAAAGGGAAATCGACTTACTAGGGCATTGTGTCACCCTTCTAGGTTTGAATGAGGCAAAGAGCATAATTTCCAAGCAAATGTCATGCAATGAATAAGGATTTAATACAACA
This sequence comes from Picea mariana, assembly GCA_032191745.1. Lineage (NCBI taxonomy): Eukaryota > Viridiplantae > Streptophyta > Pinopsida > Pinales > Pinaceae > Picea > Picea mariana. Next base: position 6,901 of record JASDQU010301735.1, read on the forward strand.
TGTTCAAGTGCTTCAACAATCAGGGTGATATATACCATGATACCCGGACTCATTACCTCATGGAGCAAGACTCACTGGTACTTTAGGACTAGGCTGGTGCGATGGATACTGTTGTTGGTGATATGTGGACTGCACTAAGGAAATGAGGGGCCCTCCGGGGCCATACTAAAGTCGTCCCCCTAAAGTGGGCCCCGAGACTTGATCTCCTTAGTTTTCCCTAGGCTAGGGGATAACAAGCACAATATATTTGGTACCAAAATCTAGGCTTAAGAAGAAGATCATGCATGCATCACATGATTCACCTTTGGCAGGCCACCAAGGGTTTCTAAAGACTTACAGGCTGATTTGGGAAAGGTTCTCGTGGAAGGGCCTCGAGAATGATGTGTTGAATCATGTGAGGGAGTGCACCACTTGTCAACAAAACAAAGCAGAACACACCCATCCGGTCAGATTAGTTCATCCATTACCCATTCCAGAGCAGAAATGGGAGAGTATTTCAATGGATTTTATAGACAGGGCAGAGACTACATATATGTGGTGGTGGATAGGTTAACTAAATTTGTTGATTTCTTTTCTATTCACTCAGGTTATACAACAGCATAGGTAGCAGAATTATTCTTTCAGGAGGTATTTAGACTGCATGGGTTACCTAAGACCATCATCAATGACAGGGACAACAGATTCATTGGTTCCTTTTGGCAAGAGCTCTTCAATATGGTTGGCACTGATTTGACCCCTATCACAAGTTACCACCATCAGACTAATGGGAAAACAAAAATAGTAAACAAATGGCTTGAGGGATATTTGAGAAATTATGTAGTGGAACAACAGAGGACCTAGATCAAATGGTTAAATCTAGGAGAGTTTTTTTACAATACTACCTTCCACATGTCTATCGGTATGACCCCTTTTAGAGCACTATATAGCTATGATGCTCCAACATTCATTGATTTGGTGTTTAAAGATAGCAAAGTGACCAAGTCCAAGGATTGGATTCAGGAAATCCATAACATTCTGAAAGTTCTCAAGGGCAACTTACAAACAACTTAGAATCAACAAAAAGTATATGCAGCTAGGCGTAGAGTTGAACATAGATTTGAAGTGGGTGACTTGGTGTATTTGAGGATACAACCTTATAGGAAATATCCCCTTGAGAAAAAAGGAGCATAGAAACTGAAGCACCGCTTCTATGGACCTTAGAGGATTACCAGGAGAGTAGGAGAAGTGGCCTATGAAGAGGAATGAACAAGTAATAAGATCACCATGAAGAGGAATGAACAAGTATTGCCACCTTGTAAACCCTCCTAAATACTCTTCACCCTTGCTTGTGCTTATTTGGGGTTTTTGTTTATTTTGGTTTTAGGGGTTATTGGCTTTAGGGGTTATTAATTAAATGATTTAATTTACAACATATTCAATTAATATTTATATTAATTGAATATGTTAATTTTCCAATTATCAATTTTAATTATTATCTTTACCCCAACCCCTAGCCTAACTCCTAGGTTTATAACCCCTAGCCTAAAGTATAAAAAGAGATCTACCCTCCTCTTTTCAAAACACATTATTATTGTTATGCTCTTAAGGTGAGCGGATCCTATCTCCTTGTTGTAGCCCTCCTTTACAACTGAGGTTGGTGTGTTTTGTTGCTACGGCTTTTTTCTCTGTTGGAGAAGTTTTATGCAGCGACCCTCTTTCTGTTGGAGCATTTGTTGTTGAGTTTTGTGAGGTGGCTCGGCCTACCTCTTCTATCCCTCTCGGCTCCTTTTATGGATTGTTTTGGCACTATTCCTTATGTGATCTGATGTGGGTGCGGCCCCTCCTGTTCTGCTACGCTGAGTCTATAGGGTGCGGCCCTCTCCTTCTGCTCTGTGTGCTGAGTCTGTAGGGTACGGCCCTCCTCTTCTATTGTGTGGAGTGAGCCTGTAGGGTGCGACCCTTTCTATTATGTTGTGGGGTGAGCCTGTAGGATGCGGCCCATTCTATTATGCTGTGGTAAACCTGTAGAGTGCGGCTCCTTACTACTGTGGGGATTTTTGTGAAGTGCAGCCCTCCTCTTTACTGCTGTGAGGAATTTGGGAATGTGGTACTCCTTAAACCAGTTTCGACTTGTTCTTTGAGCCACGACCTCCCTTAATGTGTGAGGGTTTATCCATAGTTTTTCTGTGTTGGGGTTTAGGTGATTTAAGTCTCCTTTGTTTGAGGTTTTGACTTTGTGAAGTCTCTTCTGGTTCTATTCCTTTGGTGGCAAGAAAGTTCCTTCATATCTTGTAAAGAGATCCACCTATATGGTGGATCTAAAAGCTGAACCTTGTCTGAGCATAATAACAAATGGTTCTGCATCTCTTGTGGTGATTGTGACTTCTTCAGAGGTAAGGTTTAAGGATCAAGTAAACTATCTACTAATCTCATTCAGATCTAAACCCTGTTTTGATTTCAGTACTGTTTTGATCTATATAGATTTGTGTATCAGCATTGACAATTTTAGATCTAAACTATATATCGAGTTTATCTCTTGTTTCTATAGTTTTGACTTACAGTTAATGATCAGAAAGTTTTTGAGTTTAGATCTGTATATCTATATTTAAGTTTGAGTCTAGATCTGTGCTACAGTCTTACTCTTTATCCATATTATCATATCTCCTAGATCTATACACTGTTTAAGTAGTAGAGATTGATGTCTGAACAGTAGATCTAGTTGTTATACTCATTGAAATTTAAAAGATACTACTGTTATGCTTTACTGCCCTAATTCTAACATGGTATCAGAGCTTAGGGCGTGAAAAGAGCTCAAGATTTGCAGACTTGAGCCTGTGAAGATCCTCTTCCTAAAATTTGTTTTGCAGATCAGAAGTAAGGAATGACTTCCTTTGTAGATTTGAGAAGGAAACATGTTTTCAATTTTGGTTAAGCTACAAGGTAAGCAGTCCTATTACCTCTTCTAAAAAGGAAAATGTTTATTGGTCATTTATGCTTTGGAAAGGAACTTGAATTATTTCCATTTCTAACTATTAGAAAATGACTGGAACAGATTGAACATAAGAAAGTTCAATCTCTTCATTGTGCATTGTTAATCCAAGAATGATACTTGACTTTTTTTTTTGCTTCGCTGCAAGCATCGGAATTGGTTTATAGACCTCTCCTAGCATATATCTTTATCAACAGAAGGTACTCCTTGGGAACTATTTCTACTTATTTAAATCTCTGTATCACTAACAGACTTGAGAAGTTTTTTTTTGGAGGTTATTGACTCTGTTTTCCTTTTGGAAAATAAGATCTGAATGACTGTGGCAAGCTCTATGATCTGAGTTCTCTAGTTTGACATATGTTTTTACAAAGGCCATTCACCTCACTATGTTTCTCTCTGCTGAAACTACCCCTATGACAAGAAGATATTCTGTACTTCTTTATCTTGACTGATTGACATGAAGACTCTTGTTTATAGTCTTGTACACTTGTGAGATGCAAGTTTGGGTGCCAAAGAATACCTGTTTGGATCTTTGGTGGGGTGACCAATGCATGTTAGGAGAGCTTTCCTTGTCAGGAAAATCTAGAGGCTAGGGTCCTTTATCTCTGGAAGGGAAACTTAGTAAAGCCTCTAGTTTACCCTTTATCATCTATTGATTTCCAAGTTTTTTTTTGTTTTTTTGTTTAACTGAAATTTATTGATAAACTCGTTCCCTCTCTCTCACTACTAAGTTAGGTAGTGTTAATCAAAAGTCTGATACAGATGCTTGGAATGCAACCATCATCTTAATATGATAGGTTTAAAAAAAAAAAATTCTACTAATGTTTGGTAAGTGCTCAGCTTTCATTTTGATAAGCTTTTGACAAAATACAATGGCTTTAACAGAACTACTGGTAAAGGATCTTTAAACTGTGTAACCTTACTAAATGACAAGACCTTATGCACTTAATATGTTTTTGTACTACAAAGAGTACTCGAGCCTTAAAGTTAACCACAATACATGAGTGGTGGAAACTTGGAAACAACACTGGTACTTGGCTTTGAAGAAGATCATGTGTGGGTAAACTGTTGTAAGAATATATTTTGTCATTACAATCCTTTTAAGACGTATTGTTTTGCATGTGGATGAGTTTTGTTTTATCCATAGGATAACCACTTAAGAATATTGAAATTACTTGAACTAACAGATTTTTATGAAAGTATAGTTCAAGTATGTCTTAAAGCCTAAACAGGTGTCATGGACATTCTTTGTGATTACAAATAACACAAGTGAGATATGTTTACCTTCCTGTATCCATGTCTCAATGGAATGCTGTCAGAATCTCATGTGTATGTTTATGGCCAAAGAAAGTTGTACTTATTTTGGATGTAAGCTAAGTCTTTCTCCCTGGTTGGAAACCCAACTATCTGTTGGTCTGTTGTGAAAAATGACATGTAACTTTGGACTACTGGTTAAAGAGTCCAACCTTTTACCTTGACAGTTGGGGTATCTTTGTTTTGAGAACCCTATCCCTTTTTCATTGAATTTGAACCATTGGCACAGGAGCTCTGAAGTCTGACTCAACTTTACATATTGAACTTGGTACTGACACCAAGAACATCTTGAAACAATATGAACACCAGATCAGAGTCAAAAGGTTGTATTGTCCTCCTATTCAACTAGGAGGTCAACTCCATGTGCCATGAAGTAATGCATCATCAGATGCTAGTACGTCGAAGACTGTTTGGTTCTACTAGGCAATGTTTGCCTCCAGCACAAATTTTGTAAGTGGGATTACCGCACCCCTGCGTGGGTTAATATTGTAATAAGTCTACATGGATCATGTTAGGTCAGTTGCCCTAGGGTTTCTTCATTAGGAGAGTTCCTTTCGCTGAGTGTTTTTTATCCTCGGGAGGTTAATGTGGCCTAACCAGCCGGGTTAATCTCCCTTGAGTTTTTCACTCCCACCCAATAATTCCTCCAAAGTGGCGAAAGGCGTTCCAATGAAGTTATTCCTAGGTATCTAGTGTTTAAGAATGTTGTAAATGACCATGTAAGACTGCACGTGAAATTTCACGGAATTCCGTCAAGTATAGCTAGGTTTTTTTTAAGGTTCCGAATTAATTAATTGATTAATTAATTAATTAATTTTGGGTAATTAATGTAAAACTTAGGTCCCGGGATTTGAAATAGGGGTATTTGTACTCAAAAGAAAGCTAATGAGACCCCCTGCACCCGTGGACCAAGTTTCAACTCAGTCGGACAAGTTTTTCTAGGTTGTTTGTCCACTTAGGAGTATTTCGGGAAAATGGCGGTTTTAATTGCCAAACCCAGAACGTGGGAAAATGTAATTTTTGTAATAGTGGACCAAATTAAGTGAAGTAAGAGGCAATAATGAAGAGAGGAACTCACCTAAACCATCCTAACCCTTACCTACCCTCTTAAACCCACATTTGATTAAATTCAAGTTTTAATTATTTCCCTACCTTGGGCTCACGTCCCTTTCCCCACGTGAGCATGTTTCATTTCTTTAATTTGATTTATTAACTCACTTAAAGTGAGTTATGGGTCCCTCCCTTATCACTCATGTCCCTCTCCACTCATCCCACACACCCATCCACATCATCCAAAACATATCAAGCTACCTCACGTCTCCTCAACCTCACGCACCTCCCACGTCACATTGGTAAATGTATGTAAGAGTGTGGTCCCTCCTTTAATTCGTGGGCCCTTCCTCCTTCCTTACCTCACGTACTCACCTCCTCCACCACTCACTTCACACTCCAAACTCCCTCACCTCACACGTCCCTCCTTACCTCACGGTTTGGTTAGCTCACATCCCTCTCCTCCACATAAGATCTGGAAACTTACTCATTTTAAATGTGGGCCTCCCTCCTTCCCATCGTACGATCTTTCTCATCCACCAATCACATGGTCTTAAGGAGTATGCCAACACTCACTTTCCCACTTTCCAAGTGAAAGCTCATGATTTCCTCCTTTTAGCTCATGCCTTCCATTATTAATTCACATGGGAAGTGGAAACCTCACATTGTTAGATGGAAACATTAAACACTAAGTTGGAATATGCCTTGAAGCAAAGCGTGGGCCATCATCTTAGCTCATACGTTTCCTCCCTTTTTTTTGCTTTATCCTCCTTCACTTCATCCTTTTTCCATTCCCCTTTAATTCGTGGGCCCTTCCTCCTTCCTTACCTCACGTACTCACCTCCTCTACCACTCACTTCACACTCCAAACTCCCTCACCTCACACGTCCCTCCTTACCTCACAGTTTGGTTAGCTCACGTCCCTCTCCTCCACATAAGATTTGGAAACTTACTCATTTTAAATGTGGGCCTCCCTCCTTCCCATCGTACGATCTTTCTCATCCACCAATCGCATGGTCTTAAGGAGTATGCCAACACTCACTTCCCCACTTTCCAAGTGAAAGCTCACACTTTCCTCCTTTTAGCTCACGCCTTCCATTATTAATTCACATGGGAAGTGGAAACCTCACATTGTTAGATGGAAACATCAAACACTAAGTTGGAATATGCCTTGAAGAAAAGCGTGGGCCATCCTCTTAGCTCATACGTTTCCTCCCTTTTTTTTGCTTTATCCTCTTTCACTTCATCCTTTTTCCATTCCCCTCACCCTAAAAGCCTCTTCTCTCATTGGTGGTTTTTCTCTTGTGAGTTGTCTTCCCTTGGATCTTTGACACTTGTTGAAGATCCAAGAGGGGTCTCTTGGCTTCTCAAGCTATTTAAGAGACCTCTCACTCACTCTTTCTTCACCCTTCATTATTGCACTGTTATGCTACTAGTTTCTCACCATCCCTTTCTCTCTATCTCTCTCATTATTGCCGTATTTCTTCACTGGTTTTGTTCTTGAAGGGTTTGTGGCAATTAGTTGTCACAACCTCTTCCCATTGGAAAATAAAAAGAAACGCTTTGGAGGATTTTGGGAAGATCTACAAGTATTTTGGATCTTGCTAACATATGAGGTATAATCTTTTCAATTTGATATGATGCATGTATGAATGGATCTTAGGTAAAGTATTTTATTTGAGTA
>JASDQU010301737.1:1656-13821 GCA_032191745.1 Picea mariana
ATATAGCCTTGGAGAGGCTCAACAACTTGAGATATCTTTGGGGTGAGTTGAGGATTTTCCTCCTTTAGTTAGGGATCTGCCCTAAGATCATGGATTGATTGAGGATTTGAACTCAACTGACTTATAAGAATGAAAGGATCCTTCCCCCATTCATCTCAACAACTTAACTACTGCCCAGAATAGGCAGCACTCCCTCAAAAGGCCATCAAAGCATTGTAGCGCTCCCTCGTAGTGTATAGGGGAGCGCCAGCACTCCTGAAGGTAGGAGCGCTCCTGCAAGAGGGATGATGCAGCGCTATAACACTCCCTGATGGCTTATAGGGGGCACCAGCACTCCTGAGATAGTTATAGGGGAGCGCTCCCCTCCAAAAACTTAGTTTTTTAAGTGTTTTCAGATGGAAAAAGGTTCATGAGACCAGTTAATCTTTCCTCCTCTTCCAAATCAAGTGTTTGACATGTGCCAAGTGTCCTCCTAATGTCGTTTACAGGCACGACATAGGAATCATGACAGTATGCTTCCCTGACACTTGCAACACTTGTGAGCAAAATGCGACACTTGCGACCTTTGTAATGACGACACTTGCGACACTATCAAAGTGAGTATTTTTTATGTGTAACAGATTTCCCCCCAAAGTATGAAGTTAGAAGATAGGAACTGATAACTGCAATGCTTTATAGACTTTCAAGCAAGGGTATAGACATAGAGAACCTGACAAAAGCTGCACACAAACATCCAACAAATATTATGGCATGTTTCAAACCCAAGGCAGGCATACCTATGCTTGGGTGATCAAGATTTGCAAGAAATGGCCGCCATAAAATACATTGTGGATCCATAATTGTATTGATAAAAAGGTATAGCCACTGAAAATACACTGTGGATCTATACTCCCATGACCTGAATTGATCGTAGCCATGAAGAATACATAGTGGATCTACAAGATGACAATACATAGCCATGACTAATACAAAGTGGATCTATGTGACAGTATATGTGTCATTGTTCAAGAGAAACTCTTTCGCAACCTGGGAAAAGTATATATCAGAGTGATCACTCAACCCAGGGTCTTCTTACTGATCTTGATGCAGTATGAATCTAACCATGTGAACAGATGTCTTGATGTTGAACATGTCATAAACCACTTGATTATCGATCAATGATGTAAACCGTTAACAAGTGTGAGGGAGATCACCATTGATGTCAATGATTCCCAAGGTACCCTAGTACATTCCAATGAATGTGAATGAATGAGATGAATTCAAACATCCGTTGAATCGTCTGATCAGAGTTCAATGATGTAAACCCACTGTCGAACGTGAGGAGGCCTGCCAGTGAGGCATGCAGGTCCCAAAGTACTAACTGGTTTCTAAGTCTAGTTCCTGGATAATGTCTTAAAGTCGACGGGAATAGACTCATAGAAGGAGGGCCTTGATGTATCCCCCATCAACGACACGAAACAAACACAGAGATGTAATTGGTATATCAAATGAACATGGACTGACATGGGTATTGAGACAAGATATTTGTGATGGATGACACTCAAAATCAGAGTGTGATGGCGGAATGTGTATTTCTTTGAAATACCTTTCCAACGAGCTATCACATGCCTAAAACAAAGGTCGTATGCAAATGTTACGACCCTAGGAAGTTGAGGTACCAAATTACACCAAATTACCTATAGAGCCCACATAACTTTTGGCATTTCATCTTCTAGGGTTAGGTTTTTGGATGTCTAGGGTTTTTGAATTCATGAGTAATATATAAAGGCCTATGGAGCCTCATTGTAATTCATTCTCCTCAGACGGATGCGCGTAGCAGGCACATCTCTTCTCAGAGATAGCTACCACCATTCGAGCAAGTTTCAGTTCTGCAGTTTTACAGTTTCAACCTATTTCATTAATTAATAGAAGATATTGTTCGTTGGATATTTGTATTATTCTGCCTATCATTGTGTTTATTGTATTCAATTTTTTAATCAGTCTGTTCTGCTCCTAAATCCAGATCAGTTGTGGGGATGGAAAAGAGAGAATTCAAATATAAAATGTTTCATGAACCCGCCAACCTGGGAACTCGCGAACCCACAGTTGTATAGATGATCAAAAATATACAAAGTGTAGAGGAACGGTCACTCGGATTTGCATGCAAGAGGAATGAAATACTTTGGAGATCGACACCCACGACAAGGCTGATGGTTGAAATGTAGATCATGAAACTTGGAGTGAAATGTGAAGGTGACGGAAAATGGAGAATGAGGGCTCGAACATGTGAAACTAAAAAAATGGCTAAGTGTTAAAACAAACTTATGAGATAAGAAAGTGGGTGAAAATGAAAGCTCGCCAACCCATGAACCCATGAATTCATAAAACATTCTAAGTATTAAATTTTTTAATGAGAAGGGAGGTTAGGGTAGAAATGTAGGCATCAGAGGTAGAGAGTGTAATATGTATATAACGAGTTGGAAAGTGAGGGAGTGTGAAAATATTAGAGAATGTATGAGTCCGCGAACCCACAAACCTGATGAGGAAATGAAGGAATAGTCCCAAAAATTTCTAAGTTTAGAAACTAGTGGAGAATATGAAGAGGAGTGGTGAAATCATAATATGTAATACTAAGTATGGAAAGGAGAAGTGGGGAGAGGGAAAAATGGAAAAATGGTTAAGTATGAGAGAAGTAGGAGTAGATTGGAAAAGATAAAAATGGTTAAGTGTGGAGATGGAAGGTGAGGGAAATAAGTGATGATAGTACTTCATAACTAAAAAATGGAGAGGAGAACATGATACTTAGAAAAATTCTTCATAATCTCTCCTTCCAACCTTTAGACTATATCTTGAATAACTTAGGAATACAAAAACATATTTATGATCTGAAAAGTGCATGACCAAACTGAGACTGAGGGTTGCAGAGTGAACTTATAAAACTTCAAAAAATGTCTTATTTTCAAGGATTTTATGAATCCAAGAGAGGGAAAATATAGATGACCAAAGTTTGGTCAACAATTGGCTCCAACTGCAACCCATGGGTTACTAAGAACACCAAAATCTCAAGACCATCCGCCTTCTCCATTGGGATATGGAGTCATATTCAAAATGAACTCTTATAATTCTTCTTCTTTCATGGATTTATCTTTAAACTTCAATACAAAGATTGCCTTATTATGAAAAATTGAATTGAAGAAACAAAATATATACATACATGATCTACCTACCCTAACTTACTTGAAAGAAAGGGGTACCTTAGGTGTAGTGCAAGTTTCCAATGGAACCATTCAAGCATTGATCTGATTTGTGGAATGAACTCAAAAATAATGAGATGCTTTGGGACTTGTACCAATGAGTTAGGGGCACTCTCAATATGTACTGGAGAAAAATTATACGAAGTATGGTGAATATTTGATTGCGTTGTTTGGCCAACAATTCTCTGGAACCATAATTCAATAAAATCAATTCTTGGCTGAAGAGTTTTCGACATAAGAATGCATTCATCCTTTTCTTTATTTACAACCACTTCCAAGTTTCTTGATTCAAAAAAATATATCTTGAAAAGACTCTTCTTTCTTATAAAGGTGATCTTGTTCATCATTCTTCTCAAGATTCATTTCTTTCATCAATTCTTCTTCCTGCAAGTTTTCTTGTGATGTTTCATCATCTATTACAAGGATGAAATATTCTTATGTATTTTGTGGAGGCTTCTCAATTTCATTTTCAAATTTGCTACTCAAAATATCTTCATATGGAGTATATAGGAGACTAGAAATTTCTTCTTGTAATTTGGAATTTTCATATTCCTTTTCAACAACATGACTTGACTTAGAAATTTCATCCACTCTTTGATTAGATTCTTCTTTAAAATTGGTGACTTTGTTATCTTTCTTCTATATGGGAGAGGATGGGTTGGAAACAACATTTAAAAAATCAGCAAAAACATATGAATGCACCTTTGGGATGAACGTTTCTGCAAATGAATCTTTTAACACATCCCAACTAGTAATGGAGTTAGGCATTAATGAATTATACCACTCAAGAGAATCCTCTCATATATATTGTAGGAATAATCTACATGTAACATTGTCTTCACTGAGGTTGAAATCATAACATGTACCTTTAAAATTAATCAAGTGTTGCTCTGCATCTTTTGAAACATCCCTAAAGCATGTAGAAAAAATTTCAATAGGAATATTGGGCATCTGAAAGTCTATTTCTAGTATATTTAAAGGGGTATTATGAAATTGCCTCCTTCTTTGAGTATTTATCCCTTTTCCTGAGTCTTGCAAAGCCATTGATGGGATTGATTAAGAATATAAAGAAGCATTATGACATGCATGAAACCCTTCATTTTGAATTTTTTCAATGGAGTTTCCAAGGATTTCATTCTCCCGAATCTTTGGTGCTTCTCTTTTCTTTTTGAAATTACAAAAAGGTGAGCCATGCTTAAAATAAGAAACAATTTTCTTGAATCTTCTTCTTGAAACTTTGAGCCATGGAGATTTCTAGTTCCTCAAATATTTTGAAAATAAATCGATCCCCAGTATGGTCACCAAAAATGTTGACGCTTGAATCCGTCAGGATTGAAACGACAACCTCATGAAGACATTAGTCCCCCTTCGTTTTTAGAGAGGTGGTTCTCCTCTTTGGCTAAAATATATATCTTTGAATATCTTGGATTAGGGAGAGTGCTGGGTAGCAAACCCCAAATCTTTATTTCTTGTATTTATATGAAAATGGTTCTTCAATAACCCAATATGATCTTTATGAGCAACAAAAGTATTTTTACAATAAGAAATGATTGAAGGAGGGTTTCAACATCAGAATTAAATTGTGATCAACATTACACACAATCTTCTTAATAATATATAAACGCATCCATATCTTCTTCATGAGAAATATGAGAGACTAATTTGATCGTCTCAAATAATTTTAATAGAGTAATTCAATTAGTAATAAAAGATAAATTGAGAGGTCAACCTCAAATATATCATACTTAAAACTCAAAGTTACAAGATACAAGTAAGATCAGCCCCGAAACAATTCTTTGTGTAGTTTATTCATGAGAAATATTCTTCATTACCAAAAGTTTGACAACGATGTATGTGGCTGAAAATACTTCCTGATCATACAAGAAAATTTAGTAGAAGAATACAAGAAAACCACTTGATAACGCAACCTTGTGCCCAACTCTGAGACTCAAGCATAAAGCTATGAGAAGTGGTGTAGAAGAATAGAAAGAATGGAAAAGATGGAGATATATTTCTTTTGATCAGAAGCTTGATTGTGTATCCATGGTTTTACCTTATTCTTCCTCTGATATTTTTCCCTGCCCCTCTGACAATACTGATTATTGGAACCTTTGATGAAGCCTCTCTTCTCTTTTTAAGAAGAGATTTTCTAACTACTTGAGTAGTTGGGGTTTTCTTCCTCTCTTGAAATTCTCGTACAAGTTTCTTCTTGAAACATTACATTTATTCATTTCCTCATTAATTCCTCATTAATTAAATTTAATCATCAATATATACATATCTAAAATGGGCCCCTTTCCCTTTTTAATAAATTTTTTTAAATAAACTTTTATTTTCAAAATTTAATTAATTTCCCATTTAAAATAAGAGGACTATGTTTTAATTTTATGAGAATGATAATCAAATTTTTATCCATTTAAATCACTTCTGATGTGATATTCATCTTCTTTTATTTCCAACTATATAAATTTTGCGCAAATCCATCACTCAAATCTCAAGATATGAGCTCGTGAAGTTGAGTTGTCATGCAGGCCCATTAAAAATGCAGCTGACTGATATTTTAATTTCTGAGAAAAAATTATTAACTTTTAGCACTTTAAACCTATACCACCCTCTTCTATGTCTAAATACCTTTCCAACGGTATAAATGTTTCACTATTATGACATCTGGAGCTCAAGTTATGGCCTCCGCAACATCATCGCTCAGCCACCATCGATCAAAATTGATGGGAAAATGTGGGCCCTTGGATGAATTTTGTGCTTCCCTTCATAAAATTTGACTTTTTGGTTTAAAAGTATATCCCTAATGCATTGGGATATTATATTATTCATTATATATAATACTAAGTGTTTCATACACTTATCAAGAAACACGAGAAGAGAAGAAATTATGGAGTTTTGAGGATTCGACCCTTGGAAAATTGTTGATTAAATTAATATTTTTTTGGAATCTTGTCATTGTCCACCTCAAGCCAATTCACCATGATTACTCATCCAATAATATCATGCCATGTGTCTCAAATTTTATGTTTCCACGTGTCTCCAATGTTGAGTTTCCATGTGTCATGACCTCATTCATTGCCATGTGTCATATTCTCATTCGTTGGTTTTCATGCCTTGGAATTGCTTTGAGAATTTTGCTAAGTATGGGAGATGGGATGAGAGGGAGGAGGGAAAATTGTGGGTAGCGGAAGTAGAGGGGCTAGTTTTTAGGATATGAGGATGGAAAAGAGAGAATTCAAATATAAAACGTTTCATGAACCCACCAACCTGGGAACCCGCAAACCTGTAGTTGTATAGATGATAAAAAATATACTAAGTGTAGAGGAATGGTCAGTCGGATTCACATGCAAGAGGAATGGAATAATTTGGAGATCAACACCCAAGACAAGGCTGATGGTCGAAATGTAGATCATGTAACTTGGGGTGCAACTTGAAGGTCACACAAAATGGAGAATGAGGGCTCGAACCCGTGAACCCACAAAACTGAAAAAATGGGTAAGTTGTAAAATAGACTTATGAGATAAGATGGTGGGTGGAAATGAAATCCCACTAACCTGTTAACCCGTGAATTCATAAAACATTCTAAGTATTAAATTTTTGAATGAGAAGGGAGGTAAGGAGATAAATGTAGGCGTCGGAGGTAGAGAGTGTAATATGTAGATAGCGGGTTGGCAAGTGAGGGAGTGTGAGAAGATGAGGGAATGTATGAGTCCACCAACCTATGAACCCGATGAGAAGATGAAGGAAGAGTTCCAAAAAATTCTAAGTGTAGAGACTAGTGGAGCATATGGAGAATAGTGGTGAAAGCATAACATGTAAGTCCGCGAGTATGATAAATTGACTAAGTATGGAAACGAGAAGTGGGGAGAGGGAAAAATGGAAAAATGGTTAAGTATGAGAGAAGTAGGAGTAGAGTGGAAAAGAGAAAAATGGTTAAGTGTGGATATGGAAGGTCAGGAAAATAAGTGATTATAGTACTTCATAATTTAAAAATGGACAGGAGAACATGATAATTAGAAAAATTCTTCATAATCTCTCCTCTGGACCTTTAGACCAAATATTGAATAACTTAGGCATACAGAAACAAATTTCTGAACCAAAAAGTGCATGATGAAGCTGCGATTGAGGGCTATAGAGTGAAATTATAAAAGTTCAAATCATGTCTTCTTTTGATATCAAGGATTTTATGAATCTAAGAGAGGGAAAATAGAGATGACCAAATTTTGGTCAACATGTCTTAATAACATCTCATCCTTGCTAGATGGTTTTCCAACCCTTTGACAAACATCACAATTATGGGAATACTCCTTTGCATATTTATGAACTGTTGGCCACCATAATCCTGCATGCAATATCTTATGTCTAGTAGCCTTCCCTGTGTAATATCCTCCAACTATTCCTTCATGTGCTTCTGCTAAAATAATACGTTGTTCATGCTCCATAACACATCTCCTCAAAATTTTATCTACACCAACCATATACAAGTGACCTATAATTAGTTGGTAGTCTGCATCTCTGACCACCAAGTTCTTCTTCTGCATAGTATTAAATTCCTTTGGGGAAAATCCTGTACTCAAAAAATCAATAATGCCAACAAAATAATCATCAACAATCTATACTGAAAATAGGTTTACATCAGGAAAGTTGTCTTCCAAACTACTAGGTTCCTCTCCATTAGTTATCCTTGACAAATGATCTAGCCCTACATTTAATCTTCCAGGTTTCACAACAACTTCAAAGTCAAATTCCTGAAATAACAACAACCATCTACATATTCTCCCCCCCAACACTGGCTTATTGACTAAATATCTAAGAGAAGAGTGATCTGTAAACATCTTAAAATGTTTCCCTAACAAATAATGTCTGAATTTCTGCAATGCATAAACCATAGCTAAACCTTCTATTTCTGTAATGTTGTAATTATGCTCTGAATCTAACAAATGCTTGCTTGTAAATTCTATAGGGTGATCTATATCACATTCTCCTGACTATGTTAGTACTACTCCAAGTGCTACTGAAGATGCATCCACATGCACATGAAACTCTTTGGACCAATTTGGAAACACTAAAATCAGTGTTTTCACCATCTTCTCCTTCAATATGTCCAAACTCTACTGACATTCACCATTCCACTGAACTTTGATATCCTTCTTCAACAATTTCTCCATCGGAGCTGTAATCTATGCATATCCCCTTATAAATTTCTTATAGTAACCTATATGACCAAGTGTAGAGTTTAACTGGTGCACTGACTTAGGTGGGAGTAAATTAACTATGACAATAGTCTTCATAGGATCAACCAACAGACCCTATTTACACACCACATTCCCTAACAAAATCCAAAAAGGTCACTGAAAATACATTTCTTAATGTTCAATGATCCTTCAGTAAACTAAAGACTGTCCAATTGTCCAAGTAAACTTCCAAAACAATATTTATAAAATCCTTAAAGTATGCTACTACTACTCTTGAAAAAATTGCAGGTGCATTCTTTAATCCAAAAGGCATGACTGTGTACTGATATGATCCCCATTCTGTAGAAAAATGTATTCTTATGTCTATCCTCTGGTGCTATCCTGATCTGATGATACCCTGAAAACCCATCAATAAATGAATATGCTTCTTAACCTCCTACATTCTCCAATAATTCATATGTAAATGGAGTAGGGAAAATATCATGTAAACAAGCATCATTTAGCTTCCTCAAGTCAACACATATCTTGATTCCCCCTTTATTCTTCTCTTGTACTACCATAGGGATAATCCACTTTGATTCTTCAACAGATTCTATGACACCAACTTCTAGCATCTTGTCAATTTCTGCCTTCACTTTTTGTTTATATACTGGATTCAATCTGTAAGGTCTCTGTTTAATTGGTCTGGCATCTGGTCTCAAAGGGATCTTCATTTCTCCAAGTTTCCCTATTACCCCTTTTATCTCTAAAAATGTCGCTGGAAACAAGTCACTATACTCACGCAGTAACTCTGTTATACTTTCTACTGTCTAGTTGTCCCAATAATCACCAATGCTTGCAATCTTTGAAATTTCCTCCATTCCAATATTAACCTTCTTGATCTTCAATGTTCCGGAATAATCTTTTGACTCTAACTGAGATCCCTCTACTTATTTTTATCCTTCGACTTCTGTGATGTTGATATCATTTGGGTTATCTTCTGTTGGATCCTCTTCTACAATGTGATGACACTACAACAACTGTCTGAAAATCTGTCTATTATGATTCTAATAAGCTGTGACAATCTCAAGTTTTGGCGATAAGCTGTGACAATCTCAAATTTTGGCTCTTCAAATATACTGTCTCTTACTACTTTGAGTGTTGTATCCACCATAGGGTTCTCATGCTCAAACAAAAATGTAATAACAAAATTTTACTGCATTTCCTTCCAACTGGCAGTTTCTCTACGCAGTTCCATCTATGTGTACCAGTTCCTCAGGATTTCTTCAAATTATGTGGCCATTCTTCTAGTGGTACCAATCTACATTGAACCATGCACCTGTCTATATGTTCTCCGGGTTGTCCAATTCCATCATACTTCTCCAAGTATCTATTCTCCTTCTCTGCACCAAATCTAATGCGCAATAACCTCTTGCACTGATACTAGTTCTGAATCTTCTCCTTATGTGCACCCCACCAACGTGCAGGTGTTTCTTTCAATGCCATATATAGGAATAATAATCTCATATTCTCCAAAAATTCTACCTCAACATTTCTCAAAAAGTCTTCCAAATTATTCTGACCATAAAAATTAGGAGGTTCTCTTACCTATGAAGCGATCCATCGTACTGCATGTGTCATCCTGGCACATCTTCCGGTAGATAATTCATGTAATCATTGTTTCCAATTTTTCAGTCCCATGTCAGAGTCTGAATCAAAAGAACTAATACTCCTCCAACTCAGCATTCCATCTGCAGTTGGGTTGATGTAATCCTCTTTGCGTGCGGTAGTTCTATACAATTGATTTATATCTTCTGTAATAAAATTTTATGTCCCAGGTTCCACATACCTTCCTCCT
The DNA here is from genome assembly GCA_032191745.1 of Picea mariana. Lineage (NCBI taxonomy): Eukaryota > Viridiplantae > Streptophyta > Pinopsida > Pinales > Pinaceae > Picea > Picea mariana. The sequence goes on from JASDQU010301737.1 coordinate 11,925, forward strand.
TCTAAGGGATCCAATGGTGCAATAACTCTGTATTCTCCTGATTCAAAGATCATCTTTCTGGTCTTCAAATTGATGATACTCTTATTATCAAACACCTAATCTAGCCCCAACAACATTGGATAAGGTTGAGTATTGTCTACTATGTCAATCAATTCAAAGTATACCACAGTGCAGACACCATCTAGATCTACCAGTATCCCCTTCAATATACCATGTGGCACCACTCTATGCTGATTTTCTAGCTTCAAATGAATACGTGAATACCCCAGGGTGGGTTCCCCCATATATTCCCATGTCTTCTTAGGAAGAACATTAACTTCAGACCCAAAATCTAGTATGATATTTCCCATATTGAAATCTCCAATGTTTGCATTCAACCTAAATTCCCTACTTGTCCTTATCTTCTTATGAACCTGATGGAATATTTTATGTTCTTTCATCTCTTCTCCAGAATTGCACTTTTCTAACATACTCTGTAACACTTGTAAAGATGACTTATCATTCATAAACTTCAAACATGACCCAAAAAAGTTTCAAAGTTTACTTACTTGCTCTGAAGTCTTCTCTCTATTGGTCTAATCAAATATTCGGGGCATGTCATAGACTAGTACATCATCTACTAGTGTTGTTCCTAAAGTGGACACAATATTCTGCTTCAAAATATCCTGTCTAGCCTGCCTGAAGGTCTCCTTCTCCTTTCACGCATAAAAATTATGTTAAAGCGTTGCATTCTTCCTTACCCACTAGTGTAGATCATGTATATTCTTTGTTGCATCATCTCATGTCTTGGCTCCATCTCTAGTAACTATATCGATCTTCTTCCCATAATCTTCTCTAGTTTCCACAACAATCCATTCCACATTTGGATTATTTTGGTTCCTCTTTTCCTATATCTTTACCAAAAATGTCGGATAGTCTTTTGTATCATGGTCTACTGCACGAAAATACATACATGTCATAGGTGGCAATGGACAATCTCTTGAATAGTGTCCAGAGTTTTGAGAGATATTGTCACTAATTATGGAAGTCACTTCCAGAACCACATGATTTCTGAGTTAACATCAAAACTGGGTTTTAGGCAGAAGCACTTGTCTCCTTACTATCCTTAGGATAATGGTTAGGTCAAAGCCATTGACAAATCATTAAAAACCATATTGAAGAGGACAATTAACTCGACCAAATCAAATTGGAATTTGATGTTATATTCGACATTGTGAGCTTACCAAACTATAGTCAAAACTGCAATGGGATTTTCTCTTTTTCAACTTGTTCATGGAGTAGAAGCAGTTTTTTCGATTGAATGTGAAATCCCTTTTTTTTTAAATCATTGTTGAACTCTTACCCGACATGACGCAACTCAAAGAATGCCTTGTTTATCTTGAATATCTTGACAAACAATGCCGAGATATAGCTTTAGCAAACAAAGCGCATAAAAAATGTGTCAAGTCCCAATACGACAACTTTGTCCATCCAAGGGTGTTTTTTGAAGGAGATATTGTGTTGGTCTACGACCAAGAAAAGGATTCCCTGGGGGAAGGCAAGTTTAACCCCATGTGGTATAGTCCATACATCATGCGATGGGTGTTGGAAAAAGGGTCTTATGATATAGCATACTATGAGGGAAATGTGATGTCAGAGCCTAGAAATGGTTGTACCTTAAAAAGTACTATGTTTGAGCCTGATGGCTCGAGTATTAGTCCTTTTGTAATTATTTTTTTTTTTTTACGAAAACGGTTATGTTGTATTAATCGGCACTCTGGCTAGCCAGACTTAGAAAGTTACAAATTTGAAGAAGGTCGGTGACCTCTAACAGTGCTACCGACTTTCTTGTGAATGTCTTGAGAGACCATTCCCCTCTTTTCCTTGATCTAATTCGATAATATGAAAAGTAGTGCAT
>JASDQU010301738.1:0-10101 GCA_032191745.1 Picea mariana
CTCATGGAGCAAGAGCCTTTTCTGATGCAAGCCCAGGCTGGTAGTGATGGAGGCTGGTACTACTGGCAGGACAAGTATGGTTGAGAAGAAGAAAAGATGGGCCCTCAAGGGCCATGCTCAAGTCAATTTGCTCTCGTACTCCATGTCTGGGATCATGTGGGCCTCAAGACATGATCTCCTAGTTATCCCTAGATATCGGGGATAACAGGATCAACATCGCTCTTCTCGAAACCCATCTGAAGCAAGTATGTGTCAATACGTGAATACCAAGCTCTGGGAGCTTGCTTCATAGCATAAAGTGCCTTTTTCAAAAGGCACACGTGAGACTCCCTCTCACTCACCTCGAACCCCTGTGGTTGCTCAATGTACACCTCCTCCTCTATAAAGCCATTTAGAAATGCGGTCTTCACATCTATCTGATGTATGCTCCAACCCATCTTTGCCGCTATGGCAATAATACTCCTAATCGAGGTGTATCTCGCAACTGGGGCGAATGTCTCATCATAATCGACTCCCTTTATCTGAGAGAATCCTTGCGCCACAAATTGGGCCTTGTGTTTCTCTATGCTGCCATCTGCAGCATACTTGGTTTTGTAGAACCACCTGGAAGTCACAACTGACTTCCCCATTGGCCTCGAAACCACCTCCCAAACATTGTTGCACACAATGGAGTCATACTTCTCCAGCATGGCCTCTCTCTAGACTTGCTGGTCCACTTCCTGCGCATATATCCATGGCTAAGTATTTGAGATACTCGTCACTAAATCCAAATATGATCCAAGTCTCACTGGAGGTCTACTCTCTCTGAACTGCCTCTTAGGCTCTCCTACCTTCTCCTTGGCCTCCTTCAGGGTCTCCTGAAACCATCTAGGTCTCCTCTTCCCTGAAGTGGTCAATGGAGAAGTAAGATCTCCCTGCCCAAGAGTATCTGCCTCAGGTCTAGTCTCAACACTCTAAGCTCCTGAAGCCTTTGCCCCCTCTGACTGAACACCCTCTAACTGTGACCCTGAATTTGTGCATGGTGACCCTGTCACCCCTGATACTAGCGTATCGAAAACCTGAGGCTGTGCTCCCTTTGAGACATCAATCGGTGCCTCTGCATCATCCTCCACACTGACTCTCGACTCAAGAGATCTCTGAAAAGCCCTACCCTCCTCAAATCTGACATCTCTACTCACCACCACTCTCCTAAGTGATGGAATGTAGATACGGTAGGCTTTGGATACCTCTGAGTATCCAACTAGAATCCCCTGCTGGGCTGTGGGGTCTAGCTTTGTCCTCTTCTCTGAGGGGACTTGAGATAGGTCAAGCACCTAAAGATCTTGATGTGCTCTGTTATCGCACAGTTTGTAGTTGGAGTAAAGGATGGATGAAAGAAAGGAAAACTGGCACCTCAATATGATAGCTCTTTCTGTTTAAGGTGGTAGGCCCAGGGGAGACGTCCCCGGTGAGTTGGGGTTTTGAGAAGGCAAAGGTTTATGGCTAAGTAGAAAGTTTCCCCCCTTCACAAGTCACCACTGATCAGAAAGTCCGGCTAATCAACCAATAAAAGTAAAGATAACCGGAAGTACAAATGGTAACCAAAAGTGTACCTGCTCGAGACAAAGCAACAAGAAAATTATACATGTGCAAGATCACTTGCTTGGTTAGTACTTCATATAATCAAGGACTTTTGATATAAAGCAATTGACTAATAATATTTATGAAGCAAATCAATGATGTATAATAGCAATGATTACAATATACCACTTTGCAATAAATGTTAAAGAAGCTTCACAATGAGCAATAACGATTTATCATCAAGGTCAAATACCAACATTCATTAGAAGCAACGACTAGCCAATCTTTCAATTGCTCAATAAGGGATTTGGATGCTGCAAAGATATGATTATAACATAAATAAATGACGGCAGCAATAGGTTAGAAAGTGTTAGTCTAAGCTAGGGTTAGAAGGAGTCCATGATTGTTCAAGAGTATTTGGATGTTTGTGATCAAGGTACTCAAGCATAGGAGGTCTTAGATCAGTGCGTTATTAGGGCAAATGGAGTCAAATAGTTGCAAATTTTGAAGGGTCGAAATGATAGTGATATGGCCAAAGACGAGGGATATGATGGTTGAAGTGTTGCTAAGGCAAGGCTTCAACCTATCAACCCTAGGGGAAGACGGCTCATTAAGGTGTAGAAACCCTAGGCCTTAGTGCATCTTCCTCCTTCTTTAGCTCAAAGGGTAAAATAAAAACGGCTAGCTTGAAGAGTAAATGGTAGAGTGTTGCTATGGCAAGGCTCTAACATTTATCTTCAGCAAATACAATGGCTTTTAGCATAACTTAGTAGGGACATGAAACAAGGACACCAACATGTGCTTATTCCCTAGGGTTTAATCCAACAAATTTTCATTAAAATGCAAGTAAAAGATACCATAACCCATTCAAATAAAGAAGGATTGCAGAAATTCACTTACATTCACCAAACATTTATTAAGCCAAACCCTAGTTGTAAACCTTCCACCAAGAAAATGCAGAAAATAGCCAAGAAAGAGCCTCCTTCAACAAGTGCACATCAATATTTCAACCCAAAACCCTAAAGGAGGGTGTAAATTTCAGACCTCACCAAGAGTGAGTCAAAGATGATCAACATAAGAGAGTTTTGGCTCTCTACTTATACAATAGCAATGACCTTAATTAAAATTTAGGTCACCAAAAGGCCGACAAGGCCAAAATACATAATAATATTGTTTGACACTAAAATGTCATAATGAAACCCTAATCAAGAAAATAATGAGGACGTCATGCCCATTTAGGGTGATGTTAGCCCTTTCTAGGGAAAATGTGGCCTCCTAGAGGAAAATGTTAGTCCTCCTTGGGCCTCTGGAAGCTGCCACACGTGCTAATCATTCCACAACTGCCTCCCAAACTCCCATATCGCTGGATGATGTCATAGGAGGTCATAGGTGACGTCATGGGCTTTCCAAGGTCAATGTCCCAATGGAGAGGGCACAACCCCCCTGGGTAAGGCTCTGCCAGGTTGCCTCTGTGGAACGTCCTCCTCTTCTTTGGTGCATACCCCTCTGTCCTGTCTCTGCCCCCTGCTGGGGTCTCAACATCCATCTGGTGGGCTCTCAGCCCCATGGAGGTCCGAACTAATCATCACCCCATGTGTACCTGTCCAATATGGTACCTGTCCGTCGAGTATGATCCTGCATATCAACAGATATGCCCTCCATGGGCTCATAAGTCATAGGGATCATAGCAATGTCAATCACATCCAATCATCAATTTTATTAAACATGTGCATAAAACCCCTTTTACTTAGTCAAGTGCTCAAAGACATTATACAAATCTACAAGCCAAGTTTGGAAGAAGTGACAGGGCGTCCTATAGGGCTAGTGTCCACTGGATGTGGGATGTTTCTGGAAGAAATCAAATCCAAGTCATGTCAATGGATGAGGTGGATAAGGGATGTCCTAACAAGGGGTGCAGTGATAGCAGGGAAATGCATGGCTTACCTATGGGTGCCTTTGTAGAAGGCGAGTTGCACCTGTCCTGGATGCAAATGTTTCCAAGCCCATTCATGCCTTTTATATTTAATATTTATTGCTTTTTCTTTCAAGAAGCTAATCAGGGGACACTGCCCTGGCGTGGTGACCAGTGGTGGCAATGTTACCCACAAGCACTTTCACGGAAATGAGAAGGCTGGCTCGTGATGAGACCCCCTTTCTCTTGGCTATGCCACCAAGAGCCACTACCCTGGCATGGTAACTAGCTACTAGTAGTGTCATACCGCTAGATTCCCATGGACCTAATAGGTTGGCTCGTGATGAGACCCCCTATCCTTTGACTAGGTCTTGTTTTATTATTTTTTATGGGTCTCTCTGTTTCTTGTTGAGAAGCCTGTTGACCGCCTCTCCGACACAGGTGGTCAAATCCATGTGCCATGAAGAGATGCATCATCAGATGCAAGTTTGTCGAAGACTTTGGTTCTACAGGGCATGTTTGGCACTGTTATCGCACAGTTTGTAGTTTAGGTCACAGGCTACAGGATAGAGGACAAACTGGCGTAACAGCAACCTTCCCCACCCAATGTCACCTCGATGGGGAGGTTCTTTCTGGTTAGGGAGGTTAGCCCAGGGGAGATGTCCCCGGTAACCTAGGGTTTGAAGAGGCTGAAGATACAAGGTCAAGTTTTAAGAGTTCCCTCCTCACAGGTTACCACCAGTGTCAGATAGTCCGGCTAATCAACCAATAAAAGAAGTGTGGGCCCTGTTGAAAACACCTGCCCAGAACAAGACAATAGAAAAACAATACATATATTTGCAGGCTATAACTCAAAGGGTTAGTACTTCTTTAACTATCTGATTTAATTCAATAAGCAATGTAATAGATACAAGATGAAGTCAACGTTCTGTTAATTAGCCTATGAAAGATCAACAATTCATCAATATCTACCAAAATGACCAAGCCAACAGTGTATCCAATCAATAATTTGTTCAATAAATGCTTGACGTCATCACTCAATTGCTTATTTTATACCTTTACTGCGTCAAGATGAGATATTCAACTATGATGTCAGCCTTTATTAGGTTAGCAATGTTAGTTAGGGTTTTAAAGGTTGTTTTTGTACACTAGAGGCTCAACATTGGAGATCTAACCAATGCCTTAGGGTATATGGAATCAAAAGTAAGGGCACAAGGTCTCGGGAGGATAAAAACTTAGAGACTAGTAGGTAGGGTTCTATGGTGCTGCAAAGGCAGGGCCCTAGAATCAAAACCCTAGGGGAAAGAGGCTCACTCTGGTGTTGCTTAAGCAAGGCCTCGTGCTCTTTCCTCCTTCTCTAAATAAACTTGGCAAAATGGCTAGCTCAAAGTATAAGTTTAAGGGAGAAAGTGTTGCAATGGCAAGACCTTCAAACCCTAGAAGGTGAAACCCTAGGTGTAGTCAATCTAGGCCTAGGACGTCTCCTCTTTTCAACCTATAACTTCAACGCTAGCTCAGAAAAAGGAAGACAAGTGTAGCAGCGACTAGGCTCTATCTTCTTTCTTCAATGGCTGAAAACTAATTCTCAACAAGGGGACATGTAACAATGACCTACTTGTGTGCTTGTTACCTAGGGCTTTAAATCAACAATACAATAAACAAATGTAAGAAATTATACCTACAACCATTCATTTAAGAAGTTTTGCATGAAAATTCACTTACATGTCATGAAGAAAGCATAAGCAAACCCTAGTTGTAAACCTTCCTTGAGAGAAATGCCATAAATGCCAAGAAAAATCCTCCAAGAACAAGTGCGCCTCACTTAAACACCAAATTTACCCTAGTAGGGCGCAAGAAATCAGATCTCCCAAGAGAGTGAGTTGTTGTTATGTCCAAATGAGGGAAAAACATCCTCAATATATATCATTCCATGACCTTTAATTTACAAATTAGGTCATTAAAACAGTCGACAAGGCTGACTACCAAAAATTATACTGTTTTTACATTAACTGCTAAGTAAAAGACATAAAATGAGCAAAAGGTGGGACGTCAAGCCCTTCTGAGGGAGACGTTGGCCCTTTTTGGGCATGTCCAACATCTAGAAGTTAGGCGTTAGCCCTTTTAGGGCTCCTCTAAGCTTCCACACGTGCCAGTAATCCCATCAAACTGCCACACGCTCAAGATGACGTTTGAATCTCCTGGGTGACGTCCTGTCCATCAAGAGGAAAACGTTCCATTTGAAGTGGGTTATCCCCCCTAGGCTGGGCTCAGCCAAAGTGTCCTGGGTGGAACGTCCTTCTTTCCCTTATGTGCAAAGGCTCATCATATCACTGTCCTGTCTCTGCCCCTGATGGGATCCCAACAACCATCTGATGGGCTCTTCAGCCCAATGGAGGTCTGAGCTAATCATCTCCCCATGTGTACCGGTCCACTGGTACCTGTCCATCGGGCATGGTCCTGCACATCAAAAACTTCGCCCTCCATGGGCTCATTAGTCCCCGGGATCATAGCAATGTCAATCATATTTCATCATTAATTTTATCAAATGCATGCATGAGACTCCTAGCATATCATCTAATAGCTCAAAGACATTACACTGACCTACTATACAAAGCCGAAGAAAAGACAAAGTGCCCTGTTGGGCCAGCATCCATAAGAAGAAATTTTCCAAAGGACATCATTCAAGCCATGTAACATGAGGCGGTATGGTTTAAGGATGTCCAAACATAGTGAAGACCAGGGGCAGGTATTGTCCGTGGGTGCTGTTGACCGCCTATTCAGCTAGGTGGTCAACTCATGTGCCATGAAGGATGCATCATCAGATGCAAATATGTTGAAGACAGTATTGGTTCTACTTGGGCATTTTATGCTCCAGCACAAAATTTTGTAAACGAAATTTTCGCACCCCTGCGTGGGTTAATAATGTAATAAGTCTGCATGAATCATAGTTAGGTTAGCTACCTTGGGATGTTTTCATTAGGAGAGTTCCTTTCACCGAGGGTTTTTTATCCTCAGGTTGTCAATTGGGCTTTTCAGCTTGGTTGACTTCCCATGAGTTTTTCCCTCACACATGCAATAATTCCTCCAAAGTGGTGAACATCGTTCTAATGGTCTCATATTTTGGTAGCTATTGTTTAGGAATGTTGTAAATGACCATGCCAGACAGTGTAGAAAGTTTCGCGGAATTTCGTCGAGTCTAGATAGGTTTTTTTTAATTAATTAAATTTTAATAATTTAATTAATTAAATGTTTTTTTGAGCAAATGATGTAAAAAACAGGGTCTTTGGGCTTTTGATAGGGGTATTTGTGCTTAAAAGAAATGGAATAGCATCCGCTACACCCATAGACCAAGTTTTAGCTCAGCCGGACGAAGTTTGCTATGCCTTTGTCCACTCAGAGTCAGAGTCAGTCAAAACAACAATTTTAATTGCTAAAGTGACATTGCCAGAATGTCAAATATTTGTAATTTTTGAGTTATTGAGTAAGTGTTAAGGTGGCAAAGAGAAAGTTAGACCCTCCTAACCTACCCAACCCCAACCTAACAACTTAACAACTTAAACACACCCCTAACCTTAACCCCCTCACTCATTAGCTCACGCCCTAGGGGGAAAAACGTCCCCCTTCATCCCAAACCTTTGACTTGACCCTTGATTTGTTGTGTGGGCCCCTCTTAAGTGAGGTGCGCCCCTCCTAAGCCCTCACCACACTCAAACCTTAACCCCACACTCTAATCTAACTCCTAACCTCACGCCCCTCTCTATAGCTCACGTCCCCATGGGGAAAACACATCCCCCCTTCACCCACAACCTTAGTAAACACTCAAATATTGATGTGGGCCCCTATCTTTTGCCTAGTGCGCCCCCCCTAGCCTAATAACTCACTCATCCATGGCCCACATCCTTCCACCTCATCAATCCATGGCTAAAACCCTAAGGAGGGCGCCCCACTCATTGAGATTTGCTCATTTGATGTGGATGTGACACTTGGATTTCATCCAAGTGCCTTCACTTTGCCTCTTGAGGTATAAGTAGAACCCCTCCTCACTCATTTTCTTTACCAATCTTTGAGCTACTATTATTATGCTGAAATTTCTCCTCACTTCCACTATCTTGCTCTTGCCATCTTGCCATCTTACTCATTGCTCTTGAGAGTTTGGAGCAAGTATTTCTCCAACACTCTCATATTTTGGATTAATAAAGCTTTGGAGGATTTTGAAGACATCCAAGAGTATTCTGGTTGCTTTCTTGCACATGAGGTGATTTTGTATTGTTCAAGTTTTATGTGTAGTTGTGAGTAGATCTTTGGTAAAGTATTTTACTAGAGTAGATTAGCAAAGAGTATTCTTGCTAGTTTATGTTTGTTGGATAGCTAAGGGTTTGAAGTATTTCATATTGTTAGTCTATTCAATATTGCTATCTATTTCTATGCTTCACATCTTTCTTTGAGTTTTGCAGGTTGCTTCAAAGGGATTGTTGGGATAGCATCAAGAACGAGCCTACCCTCAAAACCTTCTCACACTCCTAGCTTTCTTGTTCCATTTATTTTCTGCATACATTCCATTTATATTTCAGTTTTATAACACTCTTAGATAGGTCAAAAATATTTACTTTAAATTGGAGATTTCATGTAAAAAAAATTCTGTGTAAAAACATAATTTTTTTTGACATTTGTGTGTGTTTTGCAGCATTTCCAGCAAGCTTTTGTTTGCTGTTTTTTGCAGGTTCTTACCAGAAACAAGGGGAAACGCTGCTCAAACTCGTCTTCAAGACTTCCCAAAGAACCTTCCTTGGTTGGGTAACGATTTTCTTACCTTTCCTTTTGTAAATCCATGTTTTCTTCTTCTATTTCATTGATTCTTTTTGTATAATTGTAAACTAACACATATTGCCTACACCTTGGGAGAGAAATCCCCAATATCGTTGGGCTAGATTAGTTTGTTCTTGCAAGTTATTTTTTTATTTAGTTGTTGGCCCCTCTTGTCCATAAGGCAAGGTAGTGTGGCCTTTTCATAATAATAATTTGTTTATTTGTTTAACAACCCTCTTTGGCCAAAAACGGTAGGCTTGCCTCCACCTTGGCCATTGTGAGTGGTTTTCATTTTTTCAAGTTTTTTATTTCATAAGTTAGTGGCCTACACCTTGGGAGAGTAATCCCCAAAATCGTAAGGCTTAAAGGAAATTTATCTATGTTGATGATCTATGTGTTATGATGGTCTAAAATCTTCTAGAGTAGTCATCACATATAATATTTGATCTCTCACATATGCTTATGCTTATCATGATAAATGGTTTAATGGTTTAGGATCTCTCTTAAGTGCAAAAATTCATCATTTTCATAAGTCATTATGCCTTTTACATTTTAAGTATATGTGTGATCTAATCATGGTTTAAGATCTTACTGATTACTTTGTCAAGTTTTTATTTCTTTAGCACATCTATCATCTCAATGGTTAACATATGTGTGGATGAGTAATCTAAGATCTTAAAGTTTCTTTCTCATTATCACAAGGCAAGTTGTTCTTGCCTTTTTTCTTTTGCAAAGTTGAATATCTAAGTGATGGATGAGATGCTATGGTGATTGTCTTTACTTTATAAGCTTTTATTTCATACTTTATGGGTTAAGCATTCACATTCATAGCTTTACATTTTCAAGTACTTTTCTGTTATAAGTAGCAAGCTGTCCTTGCTTTAATTTCACATTTCTCTTTTAAGTTTACTTATGGAATGGTGATGAATGAATGATATATCTCTTGCAGATTTCCATTGATGTTTTGATGTGTAAATGGTTATCATTGTTACATTTTGCAAGCACATTCATAACAACAATTTTCAATTCGGTTTTGGGCTTGTTATCCCCGATATCTAGGGATAACTAGGAGATCATGTCTCGAGGCCCACATGGTCCTAGACATGGAGTACCGAGAGCAGGAGCAATTTGAGCATGGCCCTGGAGGGCCCATCTTTCTTCTTCTCAGCCAGCTTTGTCCTGTCAGCAGTACCAGCTTCCATCACTACCGGCCTGGACTTGCATCGGAGAGGACTCTTGCTCCATGAGGTAATTGGTCCGAGGTATCATGGTATGTGTCATATTTGACCATTATAACCTTCTTATGTATGCATTAGGTTCCTTTCATTTCGAACGACTTCTTGGATCTTACACTAGTCCTCTTGACCATTGTTGGGGTGATTGATGGGGTAGCTTAGCAAGTTGGTATTCATGGGTTTTGGTTAGCCACCATGGGGGGTTTGCAGAGCCATCGTCCGCTCCCACCATCTTATCACTTTTCCATCTTATATCCCGCTCATCCGTCCCATTCCCCTAGTCTGGCCATTAGGATGACCATCCAGGGTACATCTTGTCTTGTGGGAAGAAGGGGCTAAAGGCCCAGGGGGTAAAAGCAGTTGGTAAAAGATAAAATCCATAGGAAAATAATACCTAGAGATGCTTCGCCCAAGGGATCCCTGAGAAGGCAATAAAAAGCCTCTCGATAAGAAACTAAGGGACCCTAAGAAAATGATAAATAAATAAATGCAAGACCTAACCAAGAGGATGGGAGGTCTCATCACGAGCCGGCCCATTATGTTCATAGGTATTTAGCGGTATGACATTGCCACTATCTGGTCACCAAA